>VWPU01011401.1:0-12031 GCA_013398955.1 Callaeas wilsoni
CCATCCCACCCCACCCCACTCCACCTGCAGATGCTGAGTGATGAGTTTGTTCCTCAGTCCCCATCCCTCTGCCCCACATGTGCTGGTGTCCAGCTCCTTCCCCCAGCTGCAGGACACACCATTCCCGGAGGAATCCACGTCCCTCTCCGTGTCTCTGACTGTTCTTTTCCAGCCAAACGGGTTCGGAGCTGTCCTGAGCCTCATTCCAAACCAGCTCTGCTCCTGGCCCCCAGACAATGACCTTCTCCCTGGAACTTCTTCCCCGGGTGTCTCACTCAGTCATGTCCCAGCCCGAGCACCATTCATATTTAATTATCAGAGGTGCTACTAAAGCTCCGTGTCCTCCTCAGCTGAGGTGTCCTGTCCTGCTCTGCTCGCCAGACCGTGAGGGAGGCTTGCTGAGGCTGGACCTTGGCACCAGGAGGTGAAACTCAACCTGGTTTTGAGTGGAAGCAGGTCCAGCTAATGATTTATTACATTTTAGTGTCTCAAAGATGTTAAAAGCAACCTCTGCCCCCCAACCACTTTTTGTTCCAACCCTGCATTGGAGCTCAGCACACGAAAAGCACCAGGAATGCAAAGCATCATTAATATTTAAGTCAGATTTGCAGAAGGATAAATTTAAGCGTTGTAGAAATTGACTGGATGAAGAGAAGCCTTTCCTGGAGCAAAGAGCTTAAGCCAAGTCAAACACCTCAGTGCAGGAACGCTCTCCCTTCTCCCTCCCTGGGTCCCCAAATGTTTCCTGACACAGACGAACAGCCAGTGCTCCCAAAGTCCTGATCCCAGTGCCAGGGACACAAACAGCCAGTGCTCCCAAAGTGGTGATCCCAGCTCCAGGGACAGAGGTTTGGGCTGCTCTGGCCATCACAAGGCAGGTGAGGGTCAGTGTCCCAAACCAGCATCCCCGGGTGTCACTGCTCCGTGCCTGCAGGGACGCCCAAACAGCTCCTGGCCCTCGGAAAAGGGACGAAGGATGGGGATCCCAGGCAGCTCTGGCCACCAATGAAGCTCCCGCTTCTGGGGCTGGGAGGTGATTCCCAATCCCCAGGGAGCCGGCAGGGAGGCAGCTCCATCCCACAGGATGGCACCAGCTCCGCGGTAGGAATGCAAATAAATCCCCTTTTCTTCCCGGTAATTTGTTTCCGTGTGGAATAAATTGAATATGTAATTTCATTTTCTCTCTTGGAGCATTAACAACCTTGGAATTGTTGGGATTCACAATGAAGACAACAAACAAGTAATTACTGACGAGCTGATATCGCTGTGGAGAGGAGAATGCGATTGATTTTAATTCTCGGCAGCCCTGTTTACTCTCCCCTTGCATTAGGCATAATAAAGTGTTACAGTAGATTATGTTCTGCTCTGAAATAGTTCTTATCAGCCACCACGTGTGGAGACAGAACTTCCCAGCATCCTGAAGGAAGATGCAGGGCCAAGGTTTGGCCCAGACTGAGTTTTTGGTGACATCATAAAGCGGTGGCCACAATGCTGTACAATTGCAATTAATTAGAATAAAGTTGATTGTGCTGTGAAATTTGGGGTGCACAATGCAGCTTGGGGTGTATCCTTCAAAAGCCAAGAGAGCTGGATCCTGTTTCTTTTGCCAGCAGAGGCTTGTTTTCCAAGGAAAGCAGGGCTCCTGGGTTTGGTCGCTGTTTGGAAAGCTGACCCTCCCTATTCTGTGCCTCGGTGTTTCAGGGTGTTCAGGAGAAGCAGAAATCTTTCCTTCTCTCCCCAGATTTGCCCACGATTTCCGTGGTCAGCCTGGAGTGTGGAGAGCCCAGATTTCCAGCTGGGAAGGGGAGCTCTGATGGGTGGGCAGGGAGTGTTCCAGTGCCTGTGAGAGGATCACAGAAACATGGAAATATTTGTGAGGGTCCACATCCTGCTCTGAGCAGGGCGGGCTTTAGGTCAGGAAATGGATCAGGTCAGGATCTGGAAAACTCCAAAGGATGGAGAGGGATCGCACTGAGTCTCTGAAACCCTTCCCACCCTGAACCGCCGTCGTGGTGAAGCCGTTCCCGGGCTGCACTCCGTCCCCTCCATCCCTGTCCCCTCCCGTCCTCCGGCTCCATCCCTGCTGTCACCAGCTGGAGAAACATCCAGGAGGCTCCTTCAGCCTCCGCTTGTCCGGAGGGAAGCCCAGCTCCTTCCCTGGCCAAGCCCTTTGTGCCACCGGGAGCTGCCAGCTCCGGGAGCGGTGACGTCCCAAGGAAACCTCTCCGACCAACGTGGGACAAATTCCCTGGAGGTGACCCTGGTCCCAAGCTGGAAGGTTCAGCAGGAGAAGTTTGCCCCATGTCTGTCCCCTCCCGGAGCTGGGCAGGATGTGGTGCCCATTCCAGAGGCACAGGGATGCTCCGGAATTTGCCACGTTCCGCTCCAGAGAGGTTTTTGCTCCTTCTCCACGTGTGTCTGAGGGCACAGCTCCAAGGCAGGTGCTAGAAACGCCTCCTGTCACAGTTTTCATTGCCTCCCCGTCATTTCTGAAGGTGTTTCTGCAAGAAATTCTTGGAATGTCATTAAAATGGGCCTTCCTGAGCCCTACCCTCCCTTCTATAAGATCGGAACAGACGTTTGATGCTCTGCCTTGGATTAGGTCCTCGTGTTCCACGCGGAGTTCACCAGCTCTCAGAACGATCTTTCGGAGCGTAATTAATTATTTAAAGAAGTTTAAATGGTGAATGATCTTTAAAGGAGGCATTGTCTCATCTCAATTATCTTTTCAGAGGTTTCTCTGCACTCTCTGAGTTTGGTAAGAGACTTGCTTAAGCACTGGCAGATAACTAATTCCCCAATTAATATAACTAATGTTTACACAGGGATGAATTCCTATTTTAGCAGCACTTGCAGCATCCAGTGACCTTGCTAAACTCCCTCACTGAGTATTTCTCTCACAGGACGCAGACACACCGATTTTACTACACAAATATTCATCTTTATTGCAAGATATTCCCAAATTAACCTCTTGCAAGAGGCTTCTCATTTGATAAAGAGCACAGGTTGCTGCACTGAGGAAAAGCCGTTAACATCTAATTAAGCACCAGAATTATCCAATAGGATTTCTTGGTATCTCCTTCAAAACTTTTTCTTCCTTTTCAGCTCCCAAAGAACGTGAGAAATGGAGGGTGAAAGGTGTTCCCAAGAAACAAATCCTCTCTCAGGACAAAATCTGCAGCCCTGCATGTGCCAGTTTGGGTGAGAGATTTGGGATTTTTGTGTGAGGGAAATTCTGCTGGCAGAGCTCGGGAACTCTGAACCAAACCCTTCATTTCCTCCCGTTCCTTACAACTTCCCAAAATCCCATTCCTGCGGGCTCTGCCACTGCAGCAGAGTCTGTCCCACTTCGGCTTTGGGGCTGTGCTGAGGTGAGGTGAAGCTGGCCAGAACTTTGTTTGACCAAGCTGACAGTCTATAACCTGGAAAATGCTCCACCCCCATTTTTTTGGGAAGCGCAATGCCCTGGCACGAGTCAGCCACGGGCGTTAAAGGGCTTTGGAAAGCCTCTGGGATGTGCAGACCCTTCAGCCCCATCCCAGGCCCACCAGAAGCAGCAGGGGAGGGACTTCTGGCCCAAAACAGCAATTTTTGGATGACTTTTTCCTGCAGACTGAGTTTAGATAGACTTTTCCCTGCATATACTTAATTTAAAGTCCATTTAACAAAGCTAGTTTAGTGTATTTTGATGGAATTTTAATTGGTATTCAAGCGAGCTTGAGACAAATTGTCAATTAAAAATGCATAAACAAATTTCCAGAATAAAAATCCCAATAAATTTGTGTTAAGCTCTATAACTGCTTAAATATACACTCATAAAATGTTTGTATCATGGTAGTGCTATGGACTGGAAGAGTTCCTGGTGGTTTTTACTCACACCCCCTAAAAATTACAGAATTGAGGAGGGAAATAATGATTCTCCTTGAATCAAGGACCTCCAGAGCTTCTCACTGCAAAGGATTTTATTTCCCTCTGCTGCAGAGAGAAATCTGGGATGCTCAGACCTCCTGTTCCATCAGAGCATCTTCAATCCATCAGGAATTTCTCTTTCCTCCACAAATTCAAGTTAACCTTCACCCAGGCCCCACCACGGCACAGGAAGGAGAATAAAAAAGGGCAAAGTCAAAGTAGAAAAGGGAAAAATCAAAGTAGAAAAGGGAAAAATCAAAGTAGAAAAGGGAGGAATCAAAGTAGAAAAGGGGAAAATCAAAGTAGAAAAGGGAAAAATCAAAGTAGAAAAGGGAGGAATCAAAGTAGAAAAGGGGAAAATCAAAGTAGAAAAGGGAAAAATCAAAGTAGAAAAGGGAGGAATCAAAGTAGAAAAGGGGAAAATCAAAGTAGAAAAGGGAAAAATCAAAGTAGAAAAGGGAGGAATCAAAGTAGAAAAGGGGAAAATCAAAGTAGAAAAGGGAAAAATCAAAGTAGAAAAGGGAGGAATCAAAGTAGAAAAGGGGAAAATCAAAGTAGAAAAGGGAAAAATCAAAGTAGAAAAGGGAGGAATCAAAGTAGAAAAGGGGAAAATCAAAGTAGAGAAGGGGAAAATGCCCACAAAATAAACAGGGGAAGGAAAGGGAGGGTGAGAGGAGAGCACAGGGTGCAAGCACAGCTGAGGCTTTCCAGGAAGGTGGCAAATAATTGGAAGAAATTCAGGGAAAAGTCTGACTTCCATGAAGGTCAGTGCAGACACGTGGAAAATGAACCAACGTCACTCCTGGTGGAGAAGGGCAGAGTGAAAGATAAAAATACCAGTGAGGAACTGGAGAGTTGGGAGGAGCAGCCCCCAGAGCGAGGCCCAGTTCTGTGGAGTTCTGAGTTTGAGGGAATCACAACAGGGATCTGACCCCACAAAAGTGGATTTCACTTAAATTTACCAAAACCACAAGGGTTTCCTGATGGCAAAACTGTGTGAGATTGTTTGATGGGCTTTGAGGGAAGGACAAGGGAGCTGCAGGTGACTGAGCTGTCAAAATGCAAGGAATGCACAGAGGAAAATCAAGAGAGGATATTCCAAGGACAGGACAACAACAAACAATTTGAGAGAAGCTAAAGAAAGGATTATTTATATATGTAATTTTTTTTTTTTTTTTTGCAAAGACAGCATCAGCTTGTGGACAGAGGCACAATACCCACAAATAAAACACCAAACCCACAATCGTTTTATAAAATCGTGGAGGAATGAAAATCCCAGAGTGGAAGGAGGGAGGGAGGAAGGGAGGAAGGGAGGAAGGAAATTCTGTTCAGGAACCTTGCAGGCTCTGAGAGTGCCCAGTGATCAGGCCATGGTTCAATGGGTGTTCAGTTTTTATTCCCATTCCAGCTCTGAGCAGGGACTGGGACTTCCCACTGCACCTCCAAGTGCAAGAAGCACTGATCAGAAAGCCCGGCCAGACTGGAGAGATCTAAAATCCAGATCAGACAATCAGAAAATCATTTCTACTGCAGGACACTGGGAGGTGAAACAGAATCTTGCGTGGATAATTTGGCAATTGTTTTGGGAGGCAAATCCTCATTTCAGGGCTGTTTCCTTCCCCGAGAGTGGGGTTTGTTGTAGAAAACACCATCTGAGCCTGTTCTCCTGGAGTTTCTCAACAAGCAGGAGAGAACAGAGCCCTGTGGAGCACGGCTCAGCTGGCCCAGCTCAGACACCCACCCCAGGATGAGAGGATGCGCATGAAACACCTGCAGCTGCTTCTGGCAGCCACAAAGGGAACCTGGCCCGGCTCAGATGTAAACATTTGCATTGAAGACATGGAAATCTCTCCGATGAGTCCTGCCCTGGGCCTCTCAAACAGAAATTCTACTGCTAAAGGACATCACCTCCCAAAGCAAGAAAGCTGGGAGATGAAGAGAAGGCAGAACTAAGGGAAAATGTGCTCATGATAAAGGAGAATTGAATTCCAGGGAAGGACCCAAACACGACAGAGGAAATGAAAACCATTTTTGATATTGCTGCAAACCAGGTACTAAAGAAAGGCACAACTAACTCCAAACTGAAATGATGTAGGTGAAGAGGCTCTGAAAGAAGCAGCTCTGTGGTTAGCCCGGGTTGTTTGGTTCTATGAGGAGAAATCCATGGGTTTGCTGCTCCAGACGGTGCTGCATCCCTCATTCCCTCAGCTGGGCTTTATTCACCCTGCAAGGAGCTGTTTTGCCGTCCCAGCGTTATGAAATATTTTACTCCACCTCTGTAGATGCCATTACCAATCTATTTTGCATCTCATTAAAAATAGAGGAGCTCAGGTTAGTCAGATGAGACCTACTTTCTCCGAGGTTGTTGACTGCCATTAAATATAGTCCCATTTTGACAGAATCCCATCTCAGCTTCTCCAGGGTTCCCCTGGCTGGGGTCAATCTCCCAAGCCCCTCTGGAATCTGGCAGGGCTTTAAGACCCTTCTGACCCTCAGGGATCTCCCCAAACATCAGCCCTTTTTGGACTCCTCAGCACAGGTTTTTCTATGCTTGTAGTATAAATATCTTCCCTGATGACAAATATTGTTTAACATCATCCTTTCCTGTCAAAGGACTGGAAAATAATTCATCCTCCTCATGTACTATTCACCCCGCTTCTTCCCAAATTCAGAACAGATTGATTTCTTTATGTTCATCACAATTCATGCTTTTTTTATCCCTTTGTTGTGCCAGCCACCGATTTTCCCAGGTGCTCCAGCGTGACAGTGATCTCCAGTTCGTAACTTCTAACACGCATTAATTGCCATCAGTGTTTCTAGGGCTTTGTTTTTGATTTTGTTTCACTCGTGTGGCTGCTGGCTGTGCTTCCTCCCTGCAGTGAGAGCCTCGGGGAAGGAAGGGAAGGGTGGCAGGGGCCCGGTGCCCACCCCACACCCTCTGCCCAGGGGTGTCCTGGCCCTCCCTCGATGCTTCTCCAGGAGCAACTGGACAGCAACAAACCCCATCCTCTGCCCTGGAGCAGCTCCAGTTTCTCCTTCTCCTGTGGGAACAGACCCCAATAACACCTTTGGTGCAGGACAGGAATCCCCAAACCCTGGCACTGTGCTGGGGGACAATGGGGACAGGGTGATGACACATCCAGGACCCCATTCCCTGCCACCCCCTCTGCTTCCCGGGGGCCTCACACCCCCAAAACAGCCCCCAAGTCCCCGGTGGGCTTTTGGGGTGATCAGCGCAGTGACAAGTTCCTGTGTGGTCATGAACAGCAGAGCAACCAGAGCAGCTGGGGCTGCCCCTGGATCCCTGGCAGTGCCCCAGGCCAGGCTGGACAGGGCTGGAGCAGCCTGGGACAGTGGGAGGTGTCCCTGCCATGGCAGGGGTGGCACTGGAGGGGCTCCGGGGTCCCTCCCACCCCAAACCCTCCTGTGACTATTCCATGAAGTGCCAGCTCTCCCCACCCCAGCACTGGCCCCTGACCCGAGCAAGCCTCGTGCTCAGCCACGGAGTGGGAGGCTGGGAGCTGAGACCTTTACAGGTGTGCCTGGACATCCTCCTTATCCTTTACAGGTGTACCTGAATATCCTCCTTATCCTTTACAGGTGTACCTGACATCCTCCTTATCCTTTACAGGTGTGCCTGACATCCTCCTTATCCTTTACAGGTGTGCCTGGATACCCTCCTTATCCTTTACAGGTGTGCCTGGATACCCTCCTTATCCTTTACAGGTGTACCTGGACATCCTCCTTATCCTTTACAGGTGTCCCTGACATCCTCCTTATCCTTTACAGGTGTGCCTGGACATCCTCCTTATCCTTTACAGGTGTGCCTGGACATCCTCCTTAACCCCTACAGCCCCTCCCAGCAGGAGCACGGAACAGGAGGGACACCTGTGGGCGTGACCAGTGCCCACACCAGTGACAGCGAGCTGATTAACCGAGCTGTTAATTAACACCTTGCCGTGCGCGGATGAAGCACGGGCAGTGGGAAGGCTCCGGGAGAGGCTGTGCCCCAGCTGCCCTCCCGAGGGGGTGGCACTGGGCTGTACCTGTCACTGTCCCCGTCACTGTACCTGTCCCCGTCACTGTCCCCACGCAGCCTGCCAAGCCCCGGCTGTGGGGCGGATCAGGAGGACGGAGCAGGCCCGTGATGGTTCCCAGCTCCTGGGAGGGGCCGCCTTCACTGGGAGCAGCGAAAGGAGCCCGAGAAATGCCAGAGTGAGACGGGATCCGACCGAGGACACCGGCTGTGTCCTGGGGCAGGTTCAGTCACACACCTGCCCAGGCTGGGCTCAGAGCGGTGTGGAATGAACCATTGCACTCTTCCTTGACGTGAGGCACTGGCGAGGGAGCAAGCAGAGCCTAAGGAGCAGGGGAAAGAGGAATGTTTTCAATGCAAGCCTTTAAAAAGCATGGTTATTTTTTTTCCTGAAAATGAAACATAAAGCTCCAAGTTTGCAGCCAGCTGGAAACGGCATGGACAGGGAGGGGCTGGAAGATGTACCTCGAGATCTGTGCGGCTTCTGGCCTCGAGATCTTCTGGCCACGGCCATGAATTTATGGAGGTCTCTGGTCCCACATCACACAGGTGATCATCCCTGCTGCGCCCAAACCAAACCCAAGTCACACCATAAGGATGTCCCTTCAGCACTTCCCTCTATTTTTGTTGGGATACCACTGACAGTAAGTGCGGTGGTCCATGAATTCCCTCCAACAGTCTTCACTCAGGGGAGAACCATCAGCTCTGACAGCACTGACAGCAGAAGTTTTCAGTTTTCAATGCAGGAATAACAATCCAGAGATTATGCAGATGAGTGAGCTGCGTTCGTGACTTCTAAATCTGACTTAAAACCAGTTTAACTGAAATCTTAAGTAGCCTCTGAGAAACTGAGCATCTGACAAAGTCAGAAGCATTGCTGATGCTGAGAGGGACCTCAGCCAGCCCTATTTGAAGCCATCCTGGATGAACAGGCACGACACAGGTCAGAGACACCAGGGTTTGGGTGCACACATAAAACAAATCCATCAGGAATGGCAGGAGGCAGTGCCCAGCATTTGCTGGAAAAGCACCCGCACCAGAAGTTTCCCAAGGCCATGGAAGCCCAGCTCAGCTCCCTGATGGCTCAAAACCAAGGAAAGTCAGGAAAACTGGATGTGGCCACAAGACCAGGGCCTGCTGGGTTGTGCTGAGGTTGCAGCTGGTAAATGAGGCACTGGGAATGAATGGTCTGGGATTGGCTGCTAGGAAAGGAGCTCGGAGGGACAAGAGCTGCCCTTTGGAGTGGTTCCACTCACAAGCACGTGGAACATTCAGTGGGAAGGTCAAAAGCCCAGGTGTTCCTCTCTTTTCCTCTCTCCTCTCCTCCCCACCACTCTGAGCTGCATTCAGCTGCTGAAGGAGCTTCCCAGGGAGCACCAATTATCCCATGGAAAGGACAGGCCGGGAATGCAGGCACCCCAGGCCATCCCAAGGTCAAACCCTCCCAAGGACACCAAGCAAGGTGTCCCTGGGCTCAGGTGAGCCCTCGGGGACTCCCTGGTGCCTCTCCTGTCCAGTGGGAGATGAGAGCACCAGGCAGGAGGGAGCCTCCACACGGCTCCGCTGATTCCCTCCTATTCCAGCAGGGATCTCCGGGATTGCTCCAAGCCCAGCTCTCGAGGGATTTAAATGAGATGGAGGAATGCCACTGATGCCTAAGTTTAGGTGTTTAGATGCCATTTGAACTCAGCCTGTTTGCTTTAGTCGCTGCCGAATTTCACCAGTGCGAGAGTGGAAAACCAATCCGGTGGCCCAGGGTCCTGGAAAAAATAAAGAGCACATGTGAAAATCCAAGGGGTCAGAGACTGGTGGCAGTTCCCCATCCTCCTCCCCAGTCTGCCAGTGCAAATTGTTTTCTCCTGACTGCAGGTTTCAGGACAGTAAAATCATGCTGGACAAAAGATTGGCAGCTCCCAAAGCCTCTGAGCGGAGCAGTCTGGAGCCCGACCCCGTAAGGTGAATTATGACACAGCCCTGGATGGCATTGGCTGAACCAGAGGAGGTGCCAGGGGTGGGGAGAGGGAAGAATGATGGGTGCCAGCAGCGGGGAATGTGGAGGGTCTGGGCAGGAGTGTGAGGTCCAGACACGCTCTGGGAATATTTCACCTTCCTGCCTCCGCCTCACCGGGGAAACAAAAGAGATACACATGCTGGTTATAAATTTTAAAGCAATTCTGCTGAGAACCTCCTTTTGAATTTGGAGGCAAATTCTTCATATAAATGGATTGAGAAATTCTCCCTCTGAAGTCATCCATCTCTTAATAGGACACCCTGACACCGGCTGAGTCAATCCAATGTCCGCTGTTGATTTGAGGGTGTTCATCCAAGGCTGACATGACATTTCTTTTGTTGACAGAGCTCATATGTTACAGCAGCCTGTCCTTCATATTTCTCTGTCTTTCACTGCTTCAGCAGCTGCACACCAGGAGAAACTGCTGCATTTACTTATTGCTTCAAGGTCCATTTCCTAGACATTCCTTCCTCCAGCAAAGGGCAGCTCTCGTGTGTTAAATCCTAGATTTCAGCTGGAGAAGGATTTGCCCTGGAGATGATTCTTCAAAGGCCAATACAGCAAAATTCTGCAAAGAGCTGGAGCACCTGAATTTAATTTCAGGAGCAGATACACAATAATGATATTATTCAGTGCCTTTCATCCCAAAGGAGGCTTCTCAAGAGTTAGACTTTGACAGGGAGATCTACCAGTGGATCTGGATGAACACAGGCAGAACTCCATGCACCGTGGCATTTCTGGGAAGGAACAAGACAGCTAATTCGAACTTTGCCATATCAAATTCTGAGCCTCGGATTGCTGGGATGGGCATTCCAGCAGACAGCTCTGCTCTCGGAGCGTGATGGAATCTTCTTCACCGACAGCAAATCTCATCTGGGCAAGAAATGCAGCTGTCCTGGAAGTCCAGACTGGAACAAAGCCTGGACCCTGCCTCAGGAGGTGGGAAAGTGCTCTGGGAATTGTGACCTTGTCCTTGTGTCCTGGACACTCGAGGGACAGCACATGGGGTCGCTGACCTCGCCTGACAGTGCTACCTGCTGGGACTGTCACC
Organism: Callaeas wilsoni; assembly: GCA_013398955.1. Taxonomy (NCBI): domain Eukaryota; kingdom Metazoa; phylum Chordata; class Aves; order Passeriformes; family Callaeidae; genus Callaeas; species Callaeas wilsoni. Next base: position 11,008 of record VWPU01011401.1, read on the forward strand.
TCACCACTGCTGTTACAGCAGCCCATCACCCTCACTGTGCCTGAAGTCACCCCAGCAGCCCGAGGAACATTTCCTAGGTTACTGAATAAGAATGAAATGATGACTGATGAGTGCTAAGGGTTGTGTGTCCCACAGGAACACACCGAGTAACCACAGCTGCCCACGGTGGTGCCACCAGTGCCACCACAGCGACTGCCACTTGAGCAAGGCGGGATCCGGGGCTGCTCACAGATGTCACTGCTGGCAAATATTCAAGCAGGGATTCTCTGTTCTCCAGTCCCTCCTGTTGGCCCTGGAAGTTCAGCTCCCCAGGCTCTGGGTGCGTCCCAGCCCTGGCTCCCTTTGCCAGAGGCAGATCTCTCTGGGTCACTGGGTGGTGGCACGGGCAGGACGGAGGGGCTGGAGCTGGCAGGGGCACAGTGGAGATCCTGCTGCGCTGTCCTTGCAGAGCTGCCCTTCCGTCCTTCGCTGGGCAGCTCCTGCTCCCCGGGCTCCCAAAACAGACTGAGAAACTCAGGAAAAACCCCACATCTAAAATTCCGAACAGGAGCTGAAGGAGAGGTGAGAGGAGGCACCGCGAGGTTGTGCCTTCCTGGGGGGCTGCTCCCAGTGCTCAGCAGGCACCTGGCTCCAGCGGGGCTGGCAGACCTCACCTGGGGACAGGTGAGCCCCGGGCTGGCCGAGCCCACCTGGGGGAGCCCCTGGCCGGGGCTGAGCCGTGCCTGCACCGCCCGTCTGTGCAGCCTGTCCGGCAGAGCGGGGGGCTAAAGGGCACCTGTAGGCTGCAGCTGGACGAGGTGTCCTCTGTGTCTGCTGATGGGGGCAGCTGGATGAGGTGTTCTGTGTCTCTGCTGAGGAGGAGCAGCTGGATGAGGTGTTCTCTGTGTCTGCTGATGGGGGCAGCTGGACGAGGTGTTCTCTGTGTCTCTGCTGAGGAGGAGCAGGTGGATGAGGTGTTCTCTGTGTCTGCTGATGAACAGCAGCTGGACGAGGTGTTNAACAGCAGCTGGACGAGGTGTTCTCT
>VWPU01011402.1:0-116495 GCA_013398955.1 Callaeas wilsoni
TTAGCTGATCAGACCCAATACACGTTCTATGTGGATTCTCCAGAAATTATTAAGAAAGCCCCTCAAAAATTTTAATACCTGGACATATCTAGACATTAAATCTTCTAAATTCATGAAACCTGCTTCTAGGGCAGGCACTTGATTTATGTATGCAGATGTCTGCAACTTGAAAAGTGCATGTGCATGTTTAAGCACATGTATTGTTGCTGTGACCAGATGCTTTGATCGCAACCCAATACTGGATGTTCATTTGCTTCTGAACAAAGAAGTTGCAGAAAACCAGGCAGCAATTGTGAAAAGGCCATGTAAAATATCGCTGAGATATAAATCAGCAGAGATATCAGTCTCAAGCACCTTTGCATACACAAAGAAGAGACACTGCTGTGGTTTTAGGACAAAAAAAAAAAATTACATAGACGGTTGTGTTAAATCTAGCAGTCGTCAATTATAAAGTTGCAGATATTTCAAGATCTGATTAGGCCTGACAGTCCTTCTGGTTTTAAACCATTGATTTCAAGTGCGCTTACAGATTTACTAGAAAGCATAGTGTGCAAATCTATATAAATAAAAGTGCTGGCAAATTGCTCAGGGTACTAACTATAAACTGATAATTCGACAATTTTTTTCTGGGAGAACAAAATGCTTGATGTGGCTCTCAAGTTTTCTATGAGGCAGGGCTTAGCAAAAAAAAATAAAATTCTGTAGTCTTCTTTTTTAGATGGAAGATTGAAACATACGTCTTTTGCATTTATCAGAAATTATTATTTCAGTGTTATAATATGCACGAGTCCTGATTGTATGACCATGTAGAAAATAGTAATGAGAGTGGTATTATAATGTAACTAGATATATAAGGCTTCAAAAAAGAAAAAGGAGGAATGGTTTAATTTAGTAATTCACCAATGCTTTTGTATTTTTCCATTCTCAGTATCATATTAAACTTTGGTAATAAGTAACATTTGCAAAACAGTAAGTGTTACAAGAAGTTCTGTGTCAGGGAAGCTGTTTTGTCAGGGAAGCTGTTTCCAGGTTTTTTTTCTTAAAAGGAAAGAATGGCTCAGGAAAGAAACTGTTATTTGGACCTCAAGAAATAGTGAACATGTGTATAAGAAAAAACAAAAAGCCAGAACTGTAATCCAAGTATGAAATATGGATGGCCAAGGAAAAAAGTAATTTTAGCACTCCTTATTAATATTTTGACCTGTTAAAGATATTAAAGAAATTATTGTCACACTAGGACTTGAGTATATCTAGTTCTATATTGCAATAGATTAAAAAATTAATTTCAACATGGATCATAATCCCTAATTACATTAGCATTGGACTGTTTTTCTTTCTATTCAACCTTTGCTGTAGCTCTGCAGACTAATATATTCTAAATTCAGAGAGATTGCAGCCGTTAGCTGTTTAGGTTTGTGGAAAAAAAACCCAAACCCAAAGCAGATCATAAAACTGCCTCCAAGAATTTATTTATTAAGCCTATCAGTTTCTTTTTAAACAAATTGTGTACGTAAAGCCTCATTTTTTAAAATGTCATGTATTGAGTCCACTATTCTGCATTCAGCAGCCAGAAGGATCACTGTTTCAAGAACCTATTCAAGCCTAAGTTACAGACAACTACATCTGTTAGGAATTTCCTTCTTCTTTCAGCTGGTTTTCTTAATCACTTGTAGCATAATGTACTCTTAAACATCTTTCTTCCATCTCAAAAAAGAAAAAATATCATATATTATGTTTTTAAAATTATATAAATCATTATGCATTTTGTTTTAACTTGTTTACTCATAGACTCTGTTCTGATCGGCTAATAATGTATTCTGGTCTGCTTGGATGTTTTATTCTGCTAGTAATGAAGAATCCCAAAGGAAGACAATCATCATTCAAGACTATATCCTCTCCTGAGCAAGGGTTAAGCCTAATTTAGTTATTTTGCAGTGCTAATAGAAGTAACAGGCAAATAGATTAGTGTTTAAGTATTCAATGAGGCCATATAGTTCTATCTTCAATATTAAATTGTTTGTCACCTAACTTGGGTATAGAAAATACTTCCATTTATTTCCTCTAACCTCATGGATACTTTTGTGGGTATTCAGGGAAGGAGCATTTAGATCACTCATGACTGTGACTAGCAATAGAGGTGGTGATGATGACAAACTGCTGATGAGCTATCAAAATATGCTAAAACATAGTTTTGCTTCTATTTTCATTGTATGTTCAAATCTTCTATATAGCAAGTACCTCACATCAATATTCAGAGGGAATCACTCTGATGGCTAGAAAATGTTACTATAAAAGTCATATGTGGCTATACATATAAATATAGGGGTATATTCCTCTCTATACACACACATACATATATATATATATATACATTCACTCATACACTGTGTATGTATTTACACACAGAAACTCAAAAAGGTTAGCATAAAAGAGAAATGTTCCATATATAACTTACATGGAAGAAATATATCAAAATTTAAGAATAATCTATTAATAGATAAAATTTATTTCATGATCTGAAAAAAAGTTTAGTAAGTAGTGTTTTCCAAGTATTTTATGCTCTTCTTGCATTTAAAATGTAGATGTAAAATAATTGCATTCATTGTATGAAATATTGAATCACTCCCCACAACTGCTTGTGGATGTTGGTCTCTTCTCCAGGAAGAATCAGTGGGACAAGAGGAAAAGGCATCAAGTTGTACAGGGGAGGTTTAGATTGAATATTAGGAAAAATTTCTTCACTGAAAGGATGGTTAAGCATTAGAACAGGCTGCCTGAGTAAGTGGTTGAGTCTCTGTCCCTGGACATATTTAAAGATGAGTAGATGTGGCACTTAGCGAGGTGGTTTAATGGGGGACTTGGCAGTACTGGGTTTGTGGTTGGACTCAATGACCAGGTAATGATGGCTTATTGGCTTAGGTGGGGAGAAACTTGTAAAGATTTATCCAGGATGACTTGACCAGCAAGGCCGTTGTCCTAACCACTGAAACTAAAAAGCAATGAGCAGTGAAAACAGTGGTCCCCTGGGGGAGCATGTTTGCAAACACACAATGTTGCAATGATGGTTAAGTCTGAAATAGAGAGCTGCAGGTAAAGGCCAGACTGCCAGCCAGGGCTGGGACCAGCCAGGAGTGACTGTCCTGCTACCCCAGGGCCACAGCGCTGGACATAGCCACACCTGTGGGGCCTTGGTGCATATGAGTGTGTGTCTGTGTGTCTGTGTGTCTGTGCGCGCGCGTGCGTGCTGTGGAACAGGAATTGCTGTACAGTTGCTATACTCATCCCACAAAGTAAATTAATCTTATATTTTATGTTACAGAGGAGTGTGGTTCTGTACTCGCAGCCACACCAGCCTTAATTCCCCTGTTCCAATCTGTTTGGGTCAACACTACACCAACAATCAATACTAATCAAGAATGCAGTTTGCCTCTCTGATACAGTTTTAAATCAGTGTTAAACAAGGGTGCCTAGTAACAGAAGGTATGTGGACACAGGTAATTAGCTTTTCTTTTTTAAAAGCACAGCCTTATTACTAAACTGAGGAAGAGCGAAAGAAGTAATAAGTTTTTTATAAGGTCCAGTATAGGTCAGAGTATCGATTATAGCATACAACCTATAGCTCTTAAAGCTGTTAAATCTTTTCACAAAACAGATGCCATAAAATTGTTATCTCTAAGATGTGTCCCCTTCCTTCACAAATTGAAGTATGCTTAATCCAGTAGGTAGTATATACTTGGTATTAATATATAAAGCTAGGATCTAAATATAGCAAACAAACAAATATGCTTGGGTACCTAATGCTCAAACTGTTGGCAAGACATGTGATCTGATAGGAGAAGAATTGCAGATCAAATAATTTGATTCTGAGGATCTCACATTCTTACCGTATACATTTCAGGATTTTCTTCATTTTTTTAAACCTTAAATTAGTCATGATCTAGTCCTGTGGGCAAACTCATTGCATTCAGAGATGTGGTTTTGGAACACATCTGGTTTAGTTTCATCAAAATTAATCCTATTTGTATACTTTGAGACCACTTAATTTTATGAATCAAAGCATAGTAAATCAGTCAATGAAAAGACATTTCAAAAGTGCACTCTAAATAAAGCAAAACATAATGTATGCCCTTCCTTGTATCCCATAATATTTGATAAATACCTAACCAGTACAATTAGTGAACCAGCTCAGAGAGACATAGAGTTGACTGTCCTTAGGGCTATGAGTCAATGATCCACTGCTTTACAGGCTGAAGACCCAGATTGCTACCAGATCTGCCAGAGATCTGCTAGGCTGTTGTGAAAGTTTTGGGTGCTCCTAGGGCATTTGCAGTGGCATTTATATGAGTGTTTAGGCAACAGAGCCTGAAACAAACACTTGAGCTCCAGGTCTCCAGGGAGGGTTGATTTGCCTTTCTGGCTGCAGTGACTGCACTGTTTTTCATTGACTACAGTAGCAACATAGGCAGCTGGCTGGCTGTATGTTTACACCTAAACACAGGGATATGTGTAAATTAAAACGTATGTGTTTTATTCTAGAGGTAATCACGCCAACTGTCTCCAATGCACACAAAAAGACACATCACCTGCAAGAGTGTCTTGCCACTTTCAGTACCAAACCCAACATCATTAATATTGCAAGCTGAGTTTTTTTCATACTAAAATGGCTGGTCTTTGCCAAGAGGTAGAATGTTATTGCTAGGGTGATATGCCAGATTTCACAGAATGGTTTGGAATGAAAGGGACCTTAAAGATCATCTTGTCCCAACATCCTCACTGTGGGCAGGAATACCACTCACTAGATTGGGTCCCTCAGGGCACCATCCAATTTGGCCTTCAGCTCTTCCAGAGCTGAGATATCCACACATCTACAGCTTCTCTGGGCAACGTGTTCCAGTGTCTCATTGCCCTCACAGTGAACTATTTATTTCTAATATCTAATCTAAACCTACACTCTTTCAGTTTAGAAAGAGCCGCTACATGCTTGTCCTGTCACTACATGCCCTTGTAAAAAGTCCCTCTTCAGTTTTCTTGTAGGTACTGGAAGAGTTCCTGTTATTACTGCCTAGTCTATCAAAGCACAAAAAGGCTTGTTCTCCAGAGAAATCTGCCTAAGAAACACCATATGAATGACAATAGGTTTTAGAAACCAAAGTTTGTGGCAGTCTCAAGTTCATGCAGGAGTGTTACTAAAGCACAAGGCTTCAAATAAGCTGAGAGGAGGGGGGTGGGGAGGGGGAGGAGGAAGGGCTGTGCTCAGCACCTTATGAGAAACACTTCAAATGGAGAGACGACATAATCGGTTCATAGCACCCGTGTTTAATCTCTAGGGGTCTGGGTTCAAACATAGAACATCAATAATGGAAAGAGATGTAAACCTGAACTAATCTGTAATTGAAATTCACTCACATTTGAAAACACAGAAGCACTTATTATACTTCAGAAAAAGTAGGACTTTACTTAAAAGTGCTGCACCCATTAAATAATTCGGAAATAGAGAGTTATGGAACACTACTAAGTGTCACAAGAAGTCACATAATATTAATCACTGGAAATGTTGATGTAGACCAGGTGTGGAAAAAATTTTATGTGATATGAAAAACCTATTCTTCTGGATGCTCATTTCTAATGGTCTTATATAAGAACTTATGGCAAGAATAGTAAAAATAACACAATTTAAACAGAAGTAGAAAATGTCTTGCATTGGGAGAACATAGATAAACTGCCCTTTTTATCTCAGCAGTGATTCTTTTATGAGGTTCTTTTAAAAGTAACAGAGATGGAAGTTGATTGAAATAGACATCAGTGATTGAAATAGAGTTTAAGAAGCATTAAGTAGTTTTGCAACATTCTTATTTTTGTAGTGAGTATTAATATTTCCCATGTTCAGAAACTTTTATTTGTCTGTGATCTTAATTCATGTGGTTTAATAAAACCAAAAGACTGATCTGTTATTGTCTTTGGGGAGAATTTTATTTTCATTTTTCAGTTAATTCACAAAATGAAAGTGACATCTTTTATAAAGCACTGTTATATACCGAAGTTATTCTGAAGTTCGCATTAGAGTGGGGTGAAAATAAAAGTATTGTCTGTTGACTAGTGATCACATTCCATCTATAGAGTAATAATTCAAAGCAAAGTATTTCTTCCTTCTGCCCTTCAAAATTATAGAAGCCTAGTAAGATTCATATACATACACCAGTATTATGTCTAGCTAGTTATCTGTTAATGAAGACTATACTGCTTCCCTATTCAAGTCTACAAAAAAAAAAAAAAGAAAAACAGGTTAGGCTTGTTTTGTGAATTTCTTTTCATTCTTTATGCAATTTTTGGATGGTCTTTTGTTGTTAGTGTTTTCTTTAAACTTTTCCATAGTTCTACTAAAAACACTATGTCCATTTTAAAACTCAGGTAATGTGTTAAGGAGTTTTATTTTCTTGATTAAATTATTATTACACATTTGCCGCAATAGATACAAATGTAGGGAGAGGCAAAGTAATATTAATAAAGAAACCTCAACTATTCCAATTAATCTTCAGTACAACTGTTCAATCCTGGATGTTAGTGGAATTATTCCAAGGCAACGCTACCTCAGGATTGGCAGAATTTCACCATAATACTATAGGGCTGATTAGCATGGTAGTGACAGAGATTTAAATATACTGATAGTGAGTGTTATGTGGTGTTATTTTATGATCACACAATATGTGATTAATTTTAATGCCTGATTTTCTAGGGTCCTGAAGTGCTCATTGGTTTCCTTGAAACAAGTATGGATGAATCTGCATGCACTGATAAATCTTCAGTAACAATCATGACCCTTAAGTCTTATTTTCCTACCAGATGTAACACATATCTTCATTATATATTAACTTCTGATAACATAGCCACATTTAAACTCACTTCTTAGCTTGATAGACATATTTAACTACTTATTCAGCTATTTAAAAAGCTGTTCATCCATTCATATCAGTGGAGAGGTATTTAAAAAAAAAACAGAAAAAGAAAGAAAAAGTTTTGGGTAAGAATTGGTGCCATATGAAAGGCATCTATCTTCCTCCCTCATTTCTATATGGAAGGAATAAGCTATAGAGAATTTTTTGTTCAGCTGTGATTATTCATCCTGATCACAGTAATTTAAAAATCATTGTAATATGTTGATGTGTTCTAAATCTAGTAGGCTTTAAATCTATGTCATCTAGTTGTGACTCAGGAGACAAAGGGCTGTATCTAGCTTGTCCACTTAAATTTAGCCACGTACAAAATGCCAAGTATTTCCTCCTGCATTGAAGATACTTGTACCTTTGATGTAATGTATAATGCAAGGCCTTTTAAGTATGATAATGAGGCCATTGTTTCCAAAGCATCCACCCACAGCCATAGAATTTTGATACATTGACATCTTTTAGGGATTTCTAAACAGTGTAAAAGCATGTAAATCATAGCAGACAGACAAAGATAATCCTAGGCTGGAAACATCCTCTGGAGATCATCTGGTCCAGCCTTCTGCTCAAAACGAAGTTGCGTAAGAACTGATCCAACTTGCTTTAGGCACCCAACTCATATTTGGAAGTGCTGCCTTTCAGCCTCTGTGTCCCTCACCTGCACTGATGCAGAAAGTCAGTCCCACAAGCAAGACTTTGCATTTGCTTTCGTTGTAACCCATGAGGTTCCAAGAGTGTTAAACTATATCTGTCCCAGTGTCAAACCATAAGGAACTTCATTTACAACAGTTGCCAGTGACAAGTGAAACTACTGTACATACACTATTTTCTGAGATGATATCAAGACAGTTTTCCAGACCTCTTTTAATCTACTCATCCTTTTCATGTCCCCTTAGTTTGGCTACAAAGGTGCTGTGGAAAACTCTTTTGAATACATTTTTAAAGTCAAACTGAAAAACATCACCTGGTCCCTCACTGGGATGGAACTTGTGACAGATGACAATCAGCTTGGTTAAAGATGGTTTGCCTGGGGAAAAGGCAACCTGGCTGTTCCCAGTTACCTTGATTCTTTTTTGTCTGAAGTATCTTTCATGAAAACTTAGTGTACTTGGTCAGCTGGTGGGAGCTGATGAATGAATGCTTTTACATATATTTTTTTTTTTTTTTCAGACCTTCATTTATTAAACTGTGTTTATTTTGACTTTTTGGATAAGCTTTTTTTGACTGGTTGGATAAAATTTCCTCAGGCTGGACTGTGCTAACTTATTGGAGTGGCAAGTGGAGCAAGTTGCAATTAACTGCAACAGTACATTCATGTGTATGTGTGCTGTTTAATGTAAACATGGCTCTGACTAAGTCTCTCTCTTTGGTTCTCAGTGGTGCCTCAGTTCCACCTCATTCCTTTGCTTTTACACAATTTGGGATGTCTGCAATATTTTCCCTAAGTCCTTACTGCTGTTTTACAAACACATGCTGGCGTAAGCCACAAATTAAATCAATCAGCATTCTTATCATGCTACACCATTCCATCAGTTTCAGGTATTGTTCTCCTGTCACTTGTTGATCCACTGTTTGTACCAAAGATCACAGTGTTCAGTTCTTGTTCTCCTTGCCCATCACTCATAACAGTCAATTACCCAGCTCCTAATCAAGGCAAGATCGTGATGTCCCGAGAGTTACTTTGTTTTGCTTAAAGTCTTTCTACCTGTCTTGGGGTGACTCTATGACCATACTGTATTTCCCATCGCCTGCTTGATTTTTAGTGTACCTTTAAATTGCAAAGGGGGGAGAGAGAAGCTGAGATAACTCTTCAAAGTGGCTAACTTGACCTTGCATCTAGAATGTTTTGCATTCTTTTCTCTCACAATCTGACAACTTTTGTTGGTTGGAGGAGTTTTGCTCTCTAGCTTCTTTGGCTCTTAGTGGAGAAGGAACTGTGAAAGCCGGCAGAGGACTCAAACTCAGAAGTCGCTACTGAGTCAATTTCTGTGAAGGACCGTCGTGGCCTAAGAAAGGATTACACCCGACGGCCTGATGAACCTATGCTAAGCTGGATGGTCCGCCTCTGGGATGTTGCAGGTAATAATGTAATCCTAGATGGTACTGAAGCCAGACATTTAGGATCCCTGTCACGTGATCCAGCTATCGACCAAGAGATGGCAAGGGAGGCTCGACCTTGCAGTCTCCGGAGACGGCTCTTGAATGGTGCAAGGCAAAGGTACCTGGGCGCAGAAGATCTCCAGATGCAGTTAACCCCGTGGAAGACCATAGAACAGGGGATTCAACGCTTGAGAGAACTGGCAGTGGTAGAAATCATCTTCTCAGATCACCCAGTAATTAGTCCGATGTCCAGACATGGTAGAATGTACATTGATGTGGCTAAAACTAGTACGGCTTCTTCCCTCAGCTTCTTTCTCCCCCCTTTGCAATTTAAAGGTACACTAAAAATCAAGCAGGTGATGGAGAATACAGTATGGTCATAGAATCACCCCAAGACACTACCTCAATATAAGTTCTAAATTATTTGTTTCTTTTGTAACAATTTTCCCCCTAATTTTACATTAAACTGGATTATTATTTCTGAGAATTCTGCTTCTTTTATTCATTATACTTTTTTTCTTGTTCCCAACAGGAAGATAACTCTTCCATGGAAGAATGAATAGTCCCCCAGACAAACAAGAAACTTCTATAGTCTGATTTTTAATTATTCATCCTGCTCTAATTGTGTTTCAGTATGCAGATGTTTTAATTAATACTGTAATCCTCTTTCTTAATGTCCTTTTTAATTTAAAGACCAAAATGTGAGAAAGGAACAGGATTTAGAATTGACTGAATAGAACACTGAAGAATGTTTAATTTCTAAATAGAAAGCAGAATAGATGGATTTCAAGTGACATACCTTGTGTCTAGGATTTGGCAATCAACTTGATGTTTCATTGTCAGCATTGTCATGCCAGCTGCATGATGCTTTGCAGAAGACAATAGGATGTTCCATTTAGTTGTCTTGCATCTTCAACCAGGCATTATTTTCCTGAAACTGAATGTGCTATTGAAGAAATGTGCCTAAACACTTAAATAATTTCCCAGAAGACTGACCCTTAAGTATAGATCTGTGTTTTCCAAGGAAAATCAATATGGATTGCAGGGTCTTAAATTAAAAAACCAACCAACCAACCTCTGGAAAAAAAAAAAATAGTACACATTTTCTGTCATAATCAAGGAACAGTTCTCTGAGAGTATCTGAGTGCACAAGATTGTGAAAACAGCAGTGACCTAAAATTGCTGAATAATAATTTACATTTAATGTCTGGGTAAAATAATGGAAGCCTTAGTTTCTTTCATAATGTGTCAGGGATGTCAAGGGAGAACAAGTAGGAAAAGAAAACTTGTCAATGTGGCCCTTATGCTCAACTGTTTTCCAGACATCATGTTACACTGTACTATTGTTTCTCTTTCAGTTCATGATCTGAGAAACTGTCTGACTGCAAACTGACTTGTAAATCTTCATAGATGAACTAGCATTTGAACCACCAAATAATGCTCTAAAAACTGTTCTAAGGCTTCCTTGATCTATTTTTTGACACTCTACTTTGGCAAAGCAGGTCTATACCCAAAGAATCATCCTAGGGTTTTCCTTAAACAAGTAGGTCACTGACTACAGTAACAGGAGCTCTAATGTGCCACCTCTCTGATTTTGAGAAAAAGTATACTTATAACGCAGCAAATCCCAGTTTTAAGTCTGTACTGATGACTAACCTACTCTCACAGAATTAACATCAAAATCTTGGAAGCTCCAAAATATCCATTACAGGCCAATACAGATTTTTTTTTCATATCCTTAAAGTGGAATTTTCTCAATTTCCCTCTGAAGTCACAATCGCTACTTTTTTGTATACTTTAAAGCCACTTTTTTGGTTTCTCTATTTTTGTCCACAGCCTCTGTATTTTCTATTTTCCTTTCTTTTTTAAAAAAGGATTGATGACTTTACAATCTTTCCTTGAAAGAACATGTGCCAAATGGGGGATTACATTCCCTTTTTAGTAAGTATCAAGGGGGCAATCCAGTGTTACCAAATCAGCTGCTCTGAACCACTTCCAGGAAGCACATACTTCACATTGTTATCAATAGTACTGTGTAGTGTGAACAGCTCACCATCTCACTCTCCTTAAACAAACATCACTTTTATATGCCAGAAAACTTCTACGTGGTAACCGCATTTAGTTTTGTTGCGTCATCATAAAAAAAAAGCCTTCACAGATAGATACAACAGATTGTTTCATCTTTGTAAGGTCCACAACAAAATATATAAAAAAATCAGTGGAAATATTTAAAAGCTTCTTTCACATAACAGTTTGACTTCACAAAAGATAAAAATTTAAAATGAAATTTATTAATTTTTCTCTATTTGACTATAAATTGCACCTGCCTGTGAATGTAAATATCATTCTTCATACTTAACCAGTTCAGAAGGATACATGAAATACAGCTAGGATAGACAGAATTAGCAAGACCTAGAACTATTTCTCATCAACTCACTAATGTCATACACATTTTATCCATTAGTTTCAATTATGTCGGTCTTAAATAGAGTTTAAAATACAGGTTTGGTTCTCTTCCTTGGCAGCCTATACTAGTAATAGAATAGAGCAGTAACAAAACACTGTAGAAAATTCTGATAGGAAGAGACAGATAGCAGACCTCATTTGCCAGGTAGCCCATAATCCATGACTGAGCCTTTTTTACAGAAAGACAAATAAAAGTAAAACAATAAAGGAGTTAATATTGTGGGAAAATAAATCTGTATTGCTCTAAAAAAATATATTTTCTAACACAATATATTGTGTCCTGTCAGGCAGAGTTTTATCAGCCCTTGCCTCACCAAACACTCACAAGTAAGTGTTTTTACATTTATTCACTCATTTTAGATGACATGTTTTTTCTTTCCTAGAGTCCAGATTCTACAGGAAAATAATAAAAAGTAAATATATAATCTGTCATTCTCTTATACAGTTGTACTTTTTAATATGTAACATAGAAAAGTTATTTTGTCTTTTCTGAAGTGTTTCAAGTTATTAGCTAAATAATTCATACATTTGTGATAACTAGTCTCCTTTTTTCCTTTTTAAAACTTCATCCCATCTCCAAATTCATCTATTCTCCAAATTTTTTCTTCCCTTCTAAACACAATATTTCAACAGATTTCAATTGCTAGCAATGATGAATCAAGGACCTGCAAAGAAACTTGATGGGGGGCCAGATGAGCACAGACAGCTCTCAGCTAGCTCAGTATTTTAGAGTTTGAGTAGAAATTGAGCTTTTTCTCTATGCATTTTTGTAAAATGCTTGCCAGAGCTTGGACTTTTGTAACGTGGGATCAGTCAGACGTAAACTAAATTTTGCAGAAACAGCTGCAGGTAATGGAAATGCAGTTGATGGTATATGTATCATTCCATATGCTCTTGGTGTTTGACCAGGTAGACACCTCAGTCTGAGCTTTGTGAAAGGTCACTCTCTTGGATGTTCTCCAGGATGCACTGGCATCCATTGTCTGTTGGCTGAGAAGTTAAATTTCACAGACCATTAGTATGCTACATCTGGAGGTCTTTATGTACATTCTACATAGCTGTATTCTTTGCAGTCTACAGATGGGGCTAGAATAAAACAAAAGAGGGAAGATCCCTGTTTTTCAGAATGAAAAAACCAAGAAGAACTAACAACTCACTGCCAGCTTTATTTGGGACATAAGTACTAGTAAATATTTTAGCATCATAGAGATCAGGAAGAAATATTGATTTTTAATTTAAAAACCCCAAAACAAAAGAAAAAGGTTTAAACCCCCTGAATATAACCAGCAACTTAAGATAGTGTCAAGAACTTAAATAATATAGAAAATTGAAAGAACTCTGCTTTTGATTCACTGTACTGCAGTCAGGTCACTATTTAGGTGCACAGTCTATTTGAATTCCCACGGCGAACAGATAAAGCCGCCTCCACATTGGTGCTTGCGCAGATTGTCCCCATTGGCTTGAGCGTGTATACTAACTATTTGAGACTAGTTTTTTCCATTGACTACTGGCAAGTGCCACTGAGCCCAAAGATCGAAAAGCAGCTCCAGTGTAAAGAACCAAATCCTTTCTAACTTATAGAATACACAGATGACAAATCTAGCTTACTTTCTAAAGACACAGTTATTTACCTTACTCTTTTAATAAAAAAGTCTTGCTTGAGCAAAAACAGCCTCATCCTACTTTTATATATACATGGAAATTTTTCCAAAATCTACCCTAATTTTGTTTTTAAAAACATAATTGTGAAAACATAAGCCAGCAAAGGTGCCCTTTTTGCAAAAAATATTAATGTTATCCCAGGTTGCATTAAGAGAAGCTTTTCCAGCATGTCAAGGGAGATGATCCTTACCCTCTGCTCAGCACTGGTGAGGCCCCACCTGGAGTTCTGGGTGCTATTCTGAGCTCCCCAGTGTGAGAGAGAAATGGACCTTCTGGAGAGAATGCAGTAAAGGGCCACAAAGATGATAAAGGGACCAGAGCATCTCTCCGATGAGAAAAATCTAAGAGACCTGTGGCTATACAGCCTGGAGAAGAGGAGGCTCAGAAGGGAATCTCATCAATGTCTACAAATACCTGAAGGGAGAATGCGTAGAGACAGACCCAGTCTTTCTTCAGCAGTGCCCGGTGATAGTACCAGAGGCAATGGGCACAAGCTGTACACAGGTGGTTCTGTCAGAACACTGGAAAACACTTTTCGCTGTGAGAGTGACTGAGTACTGGCACACTTTGCCCAGAGGAGTTGTGGAGTCTGCATCCATGGAGATATTCCAAACACATGTGGACATGGTTCTGGCAATCAGTTCTAGGTGGCACTGTTTGGAACAGGGCCATTGGACAAGATGACCTCCAGAAGTCCCTTTCAAACTAAGCCATTCTGTCATTCTGTGAAACCACTACAGAGAAAAAGTTGTGTTCTGTATAGTAAAAATTACAATCCTAGTCTACAGGAAATAATATAACTATTTTAGCTATTACAATTTAAACAAAAATCAAAAAATGTCCCACAAACAAACCTAAACAAAAAACGTCAACAAACCAAACAATTCAGTGCCACTACGTCAATCAAGTTATAGGTAAAATACAACTGCTACCATTTCAAATTTAGCCAAGGGAGGTAAATGCACTGTAAGAAGAAGAATTTTATGCTTTGAAGGCTCTATGTTTTGAAAAGCTATCATTCAGAATCTTAATCAGCATGAATCCATGCAATCCCCATTTTAAGGTATTTTTTCTTAGATAATGTACAAGAGAAAGAGATTCAAACCAATACAGCACTGATGTCATTCATGTTTGTCATGCAGATATGATAGGCTGAATACCAGTTTTAAGTCTGAAGCTGAAACTGATTCTACCAGGATTAACACTGCAGAATATACAGTTTCACTTGAAACTTGTGCCAAAATAGTTGTTGAAATTAGTTTCTTTAATAAAAACAGATACATTCAATAGTAGATTAGAAGCAGGCAAATAAAGACTAAAAACCAGAAGGTACTTCAGTTGGTTCAGTGAGCTTGTCTATAAAATAAGCATGAAAAGAACAAATATTACAGGATTATCATTCAAACGCTTAGCCTTATCTTTACCAAGAAACATGCAGTCATGCTACTAAGGGCAACAACTCAATGATCATGAGGTTTTTCAGTAATTTAATGCATGAAAAATAATTAATACAAGATGCTTACTTTATATGCACGCTAGAGATTCTCAAAAAAATATTGTAAAGCTTCTTGAAAGAGCTGTTCAAGAAGCTCAGGATTTTGTAAAAGACAGCATGTACTCCAAGTACCTTCCCAGTACAGCACTGATAGTATGTTAAAAACATGATCAGGAGCAAAAATGATCATGGGATAGACTATCAGAAGTCTCGTTCCTACACTGTCTTTTATAAAGCCAAAAGATTTATACCAAAAATAGTCTATCTCTTTGCGGATATTATGCCTTAGATGCCTTGTAGAATATTTTCCTTCTTTGGTTTTGTCTTCCCATTTGTTTCCTTTTGTTTCAGTTGCAGTAAGAAGGAAAATAGAGACTGTCTGTAGCAACATTATTGACGTTAAATAGTTTTGCATTGATATCCATAAAGACTGGTAGCTGTCTGATTATTTTATGGAAAATAGACAAAGTTAAAACAATTTTCATGAGGCTTAATGCAAGATCTGCTCCCCAAGTAGTAATCTGAGGGAATGAGTTTTACAATTGCCACTAGATTTAAGTCTGGTCTTAATCTCATCAGAGAATAATTTAAGACAATATCTGAACAAATAAGTTGAAAACAGCTATTACATACCTAGGGAGAAACTCAACCACTGAGATGCTATGAAAAGACTGAGAAACACTTTAAAATAATTAAGCTTCGAAAACGAGGCCCTTCCAAAAGATGTAGCAGTTATTAGCTATCCATTTCATACAAGTAGAATATTAACCTTAAAAATAAAATAAATCTGAGTTCTGTCTGTTGGAAATGAAAAGAAAAAACAGGTAAGAACCATAGCAACTGAAAGGACAGGCTGGCAGTAAACTGTTGATTTATTTCTGTATGTAAAAGAATCCTGATAGTAAAGATTATCTTACTATAAACATCTTATACTATACATAAAAAAATTTATCTCTGAAGATTAGACTGTCAAATAGGAAACTTTTTATAGTCACATTTACAATGTAAGGCTTGTTGACTATGCCCTGCTAAGTGAATGGAAAAGTAAGCACTGACTTGTATAGAAGCAGGATTAAGCTGTAGTACTTGAGGCAATATGTACCATTTCTGTGGGGATAATTCAAGTGGCAGATTATTACAGCAGGGGGAAAACAAATTCTTCACTGAGCTTTGCTGTAGGCCGGTGTGGTTTATTTAAATGTAGCACAACTCCAGCTTTTATAAGATATGTTCCCCAAGTAAAGTAGGGCATCAGTTCAGAGTGAAGCCAAAATGTTTGTCATGTGAATTGTAAACAACAAGCAACAAGAAGAAAAATATAATGGAAGCAAAATCACACATCTCCACACTACAGTCTTGCTACAAAAATTTAGTTTAAGCAGAAAAATCACTCACTTTAAACAATGGAGACTATCTAACAGAACCAGCACATATTAATACTGTCAGCGTGACAGATGGTTCTGCAGTACATAATAAAGTAAAAGACATGCTGACGAGAAAGAAGATGTATCTGATAATTTGCAAATCAGAATCCTGGCAGCACAGCAAGGGGAAGATAACTGAGTACACTTTACACTGGTGCCATCTTTAATGCTTCACATTTCAAGACAATAAAGGAATGGAGGTGAATACAAGTACTTGGAGAACTGAAAGGAGAAACAAACAAAAAAAAATTAACTACTGCTAATGATATACACTGTAGCAGATTTTGGTTTGAAAAAATAATTCTACATTTTTAATAGCTCCATATTATCTGTATATGGGTATAGGTACACATTGAAAATACTCTAATGAGTAACTTTATTCTAAAAAATATCTTTAAAGTTGATACATTTAAAAAGTCAAAGGTTCCAAGTTAGGAACAGGTAAATTTAAAACATGCTTAATTACAAGAATTTGTGTCTAACACTGTAGTTTTAACTTACAACATGTACAGAGATGCTCAAGATTTTTTAATCAGTATTTTCTCCAAAGGAAATCTGTTCCCCCAAAACATCAGATAGATTTAAATTTTAAATTGTATTTTCAGATATCTAGAAAGGGTTACAGTTAGTATATATTTTTACTGCTCAGTATATATCCAGTGATATATACTCCCTCTCCAATGACAAATTTCAGGGTTTATTTCTTCAAAATATACATTAGCCAGTGATCTTTTTAAAGAAAAAAAAAAAAAGCTGTGTGCAAATTATTTTGTCTGTGACATATTTCCTAAAGTTTGCACTAATATTTAGTAAGTTTAATGGAGTTCTATTTAACAGAATTCTTTGCAGACTAATCACCAAGACTCAAGAGAAGCAGGCAATAATGGCTAACATTCTCTTAGCATTTTTGACAACGCTTATATTGCTTGTCAGTAGACTTATACAGGTATCTTGTTATGAACATCTGCTATGGACATGGATGATGAAAAAATGGTCAGATCAATGAATTTGGCTTTTATCCTCAAAAAAAGAGGACAAAAGGGATCAGAGAAGTTCAATGACGTTTCCAAATTTTTTTTTTTTTAAAAGTGTGTATATATACATGTATTAAAAATAATAAATCACTGCTGGCAGTTGTAGAACAATACAGAGGTAAAAAATGCATAACCTCAGAAGAAGACAGAAACAGCTGCTACTGAGTTTCTGAATGCTGTGTATAGCTCTCAGAAAGATTTATGTTGACATCTGAGACTGCGAATTTCCATTAGAGTCAGACATAGGGACACAACTCTCATTTACTCTCCATAAAAATGTATGAGTCCTGCTAAAGGCATTTCATGTATCATAAGGATATGGGATAAAGGTGCTCTGAGAATTACTGCTCACTTGACCATTTTATGATTACAAACTAATGGCAATTGTTAGGCTGTAAACTTGTAGTTACATTAAGTAATTTATAAGCTGAACATTATGAAGTGCTGCTGTATCAAGCCTGACAAAAAGGTAGAGATGGTGTATCTCTATCCTTTGCAAAATATTCAAGTCAAGATTTCAAGAAACATGTACGTGAAGTTAGTTTACATTTGGTCACTATATAAATGCACATGAAGTTATTAGGTTAAACCTCTGGATTCCAGGTCTCTATGCACATATAGACACCAGAGGTGACCCATGGATTTTTTTACAAGACTAATACTTTTGTCACAAGTATCTTGAGAAACACAGAGAAAAATTGATGACATTACAATGTGTAGTGAAATATTATATAGAAATATATTGGGTTTGTATGGGCAGGTTTTGCTAGCCATGGGGGTTACAGGGGTGGCTTCTGTGAGAAGCTGCCAGAAGCTTCCTCCATGACTGGGAAAGCCAATCCCAGGCAGCTCCAAGACTTCTGTGGGCCAAGGCTGTCCAATTAAAAATGATGGTGTAGGGGTTTTAGGAGGTCTTCTTTTGTCTTGTTGGGTTTTTTTTCTTTCTTAAGGAATTTTCCCAATACGTGTTGCTAATGGGCCGTAACGACTGGACACTTAAAAGACAAAAGAAATTATCAGCTCAGGGGAGAGTGCTGATGGCCCCTCTCTCATTACCTGAGGTTTCCCAGGTAGGAGGGAGATACGGCGAGACCAGAGACTGGAGAAGGCAGCGCTGGACACAGCCCCTGGCGCTCGCTCTCAGCTGGGGAAGAGGGACGGTCAGTCAGAGCGGTTTGGAGAGGAGAGTTCGTGGCTGTCACCGTAGCTGAGCCCGGTCCTGCTTCTTCTGCCGTGGGGTGAGCCCCTGCTCATAAGAGCAGTCTTCTGAACTGGGACCTTATTAACACCCACCTCACTAAGGGAGGGACTTTTTTTGCCATCTGCCTGAGTGCCCAATCCTACCTTTCCCTGCCTTCCTTAGAGCTGGGTTGCCACTGTCACGCCTCACCGCTTCTTTGGCGCTGCTCCCAGCCCTCGCTACTCTGTAGCCCCACCCCTACTGTTTGCCGAGACCTCCTGGGGATTTCCCACTGCAGCCGGGGGACGGGGAACCATCGCACCTGCCCTGCGCACCGGGAGCCACCAGCGCCCCTGCCGGCTGTGACCGGAACTGCGCCAAAGGGGAAAGTGCCTGCGGCTGAGCACGCTGTCACTGGGTTCTGGTTCTGTTTTGTTGTTAATGCCACAGTTGTTGTTGTTTTTGCCTTATTAGATATAATAGTAAAGAACTGTTATTCCTATTCTCATAACCTTGTCTGAGAGCCCCATAATTTCAAAATTATAACAATTCGGAGGGAAGGGGTCCATATTTTTTCCATTCCAAGGAAGACTTCTGCCTTCCTTAGCAGACACCTGTCTCTCAAACCGGGACAGATGGTAGTGCCTCTGTGATAACTTATTTAATAAGGAAAAGAAGTTATTGCTCAAATGTAATTTTAACCAGAGAAGAGTGGGGTGAGAACATGTGAGAGGAACAGCTCTGCAGAGACCAAGGTCAGTGCAGAGGGAGGAGGAGGAGATGCTCAGATGTCAGAGCTGAGACTCTCCTGCAGCCCATGGGGCAGACCATGGTGAGGCAGCTGTGCCCCTGCAGCCCATGGACAACAACAGGGGTGCAGAGATCCACGTGCAGCCCTTGGAGGAGACCCACATTGGAGGAGGTGGATGCCTGAGAGGAGGCTGTGACCCCGTGACAGGCCCACGCTGGAGCAGGGTCTTGGCAGGGACCTGTAGACCTGTGGAGAGAGGAGTCCACGCTGGGGTAGCCTGTCCTTGAAGGACTGCACCCCATAAAAGAGTGACCCACATTGCAGCAATTTGTGGAGAACTGTTGTCCATGAGATGGACACACATTGGAGAAGTTCATGGAAAACTATGGCCTGTGGGAAGGCCTCACACTGGAGCAGGGGAAGGACTCCTCTCCCTGATCAGCAGCAGAAACAACCTGTGATGAACTGACCATAACCCCCATTCCCTGTCCTCTGGTGCCACTGGGGAAGGCGGGAGAGGTGGGAGGGAGGACAAGGTGCGGGGAAGGGTTTTTAAGGTTTTATTTTGCTTCTCATTATGCTGCTCTGATTCTGCTGGTAACAAATTCAATTAATATCTCTGAGTCTGGTTTGCCCATTACGATATCTGGTGAGTGATCTCTCCTGGTCCTTATCTTAACCTGTGAACCCTTGGTTACATTTTCTCTCCTCTGTCCATTTTTTGAGGGGAGTGATAGAGAGGCTTTGGTGGGTTCTGGTGGCATCCAGCCAGAGTCAACCCACTACAAGAAAGTATACACTACTAGATTTAAGTGACTAAGTTTTGAGGATAGTCTAGTGAGACAAGTGACATAAAGACACAATGAAAAGACAATTTAAAGCAAGAGTCTGCCAATTCAATTTGACAGCATGTAGAAGCTTGATGGAACTATCTAATTTTAATTAATTTCTTCAAGTAATCTCTTTTCATACATCAGACTTTTCAGAGCTATAAAATAATACTCTAGTAAATCAGAAATGCAGTAAAAATGGCTACATACAGTCAGGCTTAAAACTTTGCTGGAGTTTGTATAGACAGCTGCTGGTTTGACTTTAATTTACTTCCTAGTAACTGTTATGGTGCTACATTTTGGATTATTGCTGAGCAGCTTGCATAGCCTCAGGGTCTTTTCTATTCCTCCAACCACCCCAGCAGGGCACAGGCTGAGGATGCACAAGTAGCTGGGAGAGGACACAGCTGGGACAGCTGCCCCAAACTGACCAAAGGGACATCCCGTACCATATGGCATCATGCTCACTAATGACTGCTATGGGAAGAGGAAGGGAAGGATATTTGGAGTGATGGTGTTTGTCTTCTCATGTCACCGTTACATGTCACTGATCCCTGCTTTCCTGGAGATGGCTGAATACCTGCCTGCCCATGGGAAGTGGTGAATGAATTTCTTGGTTTGCTTTGTTTTCCCCATTAAACAGTCTTTATCTCATCCCACAAGTTTTCTCAGTTCTACCCTTCTGTTTCTCTTGCCATCCCAATGCAGGGTAGTGAAAGCCACTGCATGAGGCTTGGCTGCCTGCCAGGAAGAAGTTACAACAAAGTGTTCTTCTCCAGTAAGCATTAATTAATTTTCAATGGACTGCTTTTTCATTTAAATTTACTATAATGCATAGAGATATGTAAAATAAATATCAAAAAAGCCATCCTTGAAAATGTAGTAGTACTTTAGTAATTTTCACCTAGTACATTACACTAATTTTTTTTTTTTTTGCTAATGAGTGAGATAAAGCCAGTCAGAATCAGTCAGAGATAAATCTAACTAGTCAGCCCACTGATTTTTTCAGTCATCAGATTTTACACACTCTATGATATTAGCTAGTTTCATGACTAAACATCTGCCTATTGCTGATTACTGTTTCTAAAGAAACAGCCTTTATCGTTAATATTTCTTCCCATTTGTGGAATAGAACTGTCATTTGATTATCTTTTTTTATGGTATTTCAAATATAAAATTACCAGGATACGTTGCTGTTTTTCAGGATTTAGTAGAGCTGACGTCGGCATTCTG
Organism: Callaeas wilsoni; assembly: GCA_013398955.1. Taxonomy (NCBI): domain Eukaryota; kingdom Metazoa; phylum Chordata; class Aves; order Passeriformes; family Callaeidae; genus Callaeas; species Callaeas wilsoni. The sequence goes on from VWPU01011402.1 coordinate 21,117, forward strand.
TATTATCAAGAATACAATGATCCAGAAATAATCTTACAATATATGAAATAATCTTTCAAGACACTGGGGCATGTCAGTCAGTGGGTAACAGCATTAGCACACCAAATGTGAACATTTTTTGCTGAAGAAACCAATCAAACATGAAAAATAGGAATTAAACTGGAAAAAGAAAATATTAGAACCATAAAAATGACACATTTCTAAAGAACTGGCTGGTCTGTGTAGCAAAGTATTTTCTCTCCTAGATGGAAAAGTTAGTTTTGTATAGTCCCATGTGACAAGTTTTAAGCTTAAATATCAAACACTAATATATGTCTTTTAACTCTTTGCATCCTGGACTTCAATAAAGAAACCAAATTAGAGTTTATGTCTAGATAAGTCCTAAAATATGGTACCTGACCTCTTCATCAACTATACCATACTTATGCTAAAGAAGAACTTTAAGAAACTAGCTGCTTTAAGAAAGTATGAGTAAGTAATATCCAGAACTGCAACTCATAAGACTTAAACTGTGAATTGTGTAGGGAAGATGTTCCAAATATTAAACATAGATTTTTATATTTCTACATAATTTAATCACTATAGCAACTGATTAAAAATTTTGATTGTAGTTCTAAATATACTTTTAAACTTTCTGTTGCCATCAATAAAATATCACAAGTAAGCACTTGCAAGTCAGTCCCTGCTTTCCACCACATACACACACACAATTCTGGGGTAGATTTAATGATAGGGTGAAACATAGTTCAATTAAGAGTCAGGAAAGGTATTTAAATGGGCAGTTAGGAGTTAATGAACTGAATAATTCTACAGATAATGAGCAATTCTGAAAGAAAGATATTCCAAAGTTATCTAATGAGATGGCCTTAACAATGAAAGTGATGGTACTACATAGGTGAGACTAAAAATGATTTCAAATTAGAAATTGTGGAGAGAAAATAGAGAGAGAAAAAATAGAAAGAAATCAGCTTAAACTACTATGGTGATACTTCCAAGGTATCCTTAAATAGAGGAAATAAAGCAAACTTTTAACATTGGAGATGTTTGTATCATTTATATTGTTTGTCAAAAAGTTTGGGCTTAGGATACACAACTGTGCTGAAAATTTAGAGCGAAGACAACAAAATAATTATTCATTTGACCCTCATTAGAGGAGAAAAGGCTGTGAAAACCACTCGTATACATAAAAATTTACTGAAGACCAAGCATCTAGAAGTTCTACAGTAATGCAGTACAAAAACTACAAGGAGGTATTCCTGCAATATTTCTCCAATATTCAAATGCTCAAGTAAACTGAAAAGATGGGTTGTCACTCAGTTGTAGGCCATGACATGTATGTGTGTTTTGACCTAGAAATTTGGGTTGACTGCAGGAATATCACCCTACATTAACAGCAAGTGGATAGTCAACATTAATTTCAAACATGAAATTATGCTACTTTTAAAGATTTATGAAGGAAAATATTATTTATTCTGTAATTAATAAAATGTGAATTTGGAAGAAGTACAGCTATCACCCGGATACTGATTGAACAGAGTTATTTTGTCTTCAAATACATGCGGATAATAAAAACATCCACTAGATTTATGAAACAGATGAAATAAATATTAAATGAAAAGTAAAATTAAAATATATTGATTTTGTGCTTTATTAATCTTTGAATATGAATTTAACATTTTAAACTTAAATTTAACAATTTAAGCTCAGTCTTCTGATGAATATCTGCTTTTAATATATTAGGACCAGCATTTCTTCACATTTAATATTAGACGTTAAGCTGTTCTTTCAAAAACTTTTACCTGATACAAGGAGGTATTCACCAAGGAAATGTAAAAGGAGGAACTGAATCATTTAGTCAGTGAGAAAGAAAGAATTATTCAAAGACAGAACCTGAAATTAAATGCATGTGTCCCCTTCCCCATTATTCCTGTTTTTCAGAAATGGAAATTAAAAGGATGAAGGCAAGCTGTAGTTTTCCTCATTGCTACTTGTATAATTTGCTCAGTGGTGCCCTGTATCATATTTGCCTCAACACAATATTTTTAAACACAAAAACACTGGAAAAATACTCCAGGTACTTCAACAGCATTTCTGGCCTTACAGTTTAGTCCAGTGTTTCAAAAGTTCCTTTGTATCCATAAAAGGTATCCTTAATAACTAATGACTTCTTTGGCTTTTATATTCCTGCAGAGGCAAATGATTTTTAGAAGAGGTTAAGTTGGAGAGGAACTGAGGCTGAACTAGCTGATCTTGTTTAGTCAGCAATACATAAGAACTAGAGTTCTCTTAATTGACACTAAAAAACTCTCACTTTTGGTTTATGGCAATACTGTATCTCAGGGCAATTTATAGTGAAAGGAAATATTTAATGTTTAATTTTAAAAAGGCATATTAACACATAAAAATATGTCTTTAGAAATGGAAAATATTTTTTCCTGTTTCTCTCTTCTACAAATATATTGTGTTTTCTAGTGTTTGTCTAATATTTCAAGGAGTTGGGAAGAAACTAGAGTACAAACCTCTTCATTGGAGGGGCCATAAATAGAACAAATGACACCAAGTGCTTCTGTTGAAAACCACCCTGTGTTACTATGAAATGAATTACCAGAAAACAAAGAAGAAAATTTCCTTCAGCAACCAGTTAAAGGTAAGTAATGATAATGTACCTACTTATTGCACAATTTTCAAATTGATCAAGAACATGCACAGTTCATGACATCATGATTCATTTTCTGCTCCCACAATGAACATACTGTTATTCATGAAGAAAGTTTATTTATGAAGAAGTGCAGTGATCTTAATTCCACAGTTGCATCAAATGTATATTTTTCTCTTATTATTTGAAATATGCCACATAACTCCTAATTTGCAGAGAAAATGAAAGTTTTTATCAATTAGAGGTAAACATTTGGTCAAGTACAGATCCATTTAAATAATTAAAAAACAATCTTAGCTCAGGATATGGGTTAGCATCAACACAGGACGTAAGAACAAGCAGATACTTACTGTGACAGATCTGTGCTTAGAACCTATGTGGTTCACTTTTGTTCTAAGAGATTTATTAAATATTTGACCAAAGAACTGTGATGATTATTTAACCTGAGAAATTAATAGCTGAACGATCCTCCAAAGAGTTCTTAGTGAATAGATTAGCTTCTTAAAAATGAAACAGCAAAAATATTCTATTGAGCATTTGATGATGCTATTCTGTCTACTACTGTGACTGCTGGATACTGAAGCAGTACTTGGTTTTGTGGTTGCAGGTTTCTCTGATCACCGTGTAAATTAAAAGGGAGAACAGCTAAAGTGTTGCTGTGAGTCCTGAAAGCAACACTGCATAGTGATATCAAAAAGATAGGGATAACAATGAGCATAACTTGAACTGTACAATCTTTTAAAGTGGAAATAACTTCTGACAAGATAAAATACAGCTGGAAAAAACTCCATATGAGCCCACATAGTGCAAATGATCTCATGAATTTTTAATAAAATTGACAATACACTTTGAAGAAAATGTGGAAATCAGCAGTGCTGAAATTCAGCAATACTTCCATATTTGTATGTTTCTTTTGCTGTTTTCATTTTCTTGAAAAAATTGTTTCATAGCATTGTCAGTGATAATCCATGTCACAGAAAATGCCATAGTGGCAGTAACAAGTGCATATTCTAGCAGGAACATTCTTACTCTACTGATGGCTACTTCGCACAGAAGGGAACTACTTAAATGGGAATGAATAAACATCAAAGACTAATAACACAGCAGGATTTGTTCTTTACACCACCTTTTGTAGTTAAAAACTGCTATTTCATTATGCTAATCATTTAATTCCATCTGTTGAAATCCTGCCAGCCACATGTCTAACATAATGACAGAATTTGTACTTCAGTGTGTCATTCACATGTCTACCACGCCTATGAATTTCTTCCCATGGATAATGCTATAGTTGTATAAAAAAAAAAAATAGGTGTGTGCCAGCTCTGCAGACTGCAGACGGTTAGAGACAGGTGTCTCCTCCCCTCAGCATGTAAAACTGCTCAGGCAACTCCCAAACACTCCCAGCGCAACATATGCTGCTGCTGCAGGTGTTGCTTTGGCAGCACTGTGAGCTTAGCTCTTAAAAATGTTCTTGCTCAGTTATCATTTTGTCAGATGGCCAACTTTCTTCCTGAGGAGAAAGACAAAATGGCTGAGGCTGAATTTCAAATATTTTGCTGGCATAAATCCAATGAAAGTGGGGAAAAAAATTCACATTTCCAACCAACACAACTAGGGGGACAAAGAAATCTGTGTCATTCAAGAAGGTGAAGGAAAAGTTCCTTTTGCAAGCAGATTTCTCTCCAGCAGAGGGCTTTATTGGTATGATTATCCTAAAACTTCTCGCAGTCCCTTCACGCATAACACATTGGGATTTCGTAAGACAAGAAAAAACAGCAGTTTTGTTCTTTCTTACCATTGAAGGCTACTTCAAATAAATGTTATTAAAGTCAGAATAACCTCTAATAACAAAATTTTTCAGTTTAAATGAAGATGTTGATTTCCATGATAACTTTATCCTGTATGTATGTGAACATGTTCACAGAGTACACTCTTCCAGATTATCTGTACAGAATGGTACAGATAGCTGGTATTCTAAAGAGCAAGATGTCAGCTGCTCTGTATTTAAATTAAAGACTTAAATAGATGATTTAAACATTAGTAAACTTTTTAGCATTTTGTTCTTTTTAAAAAAAAGGGAGAGGGATTTTTTTACATGGGTAGAGAGTGATAGGGCAGAAGTTTAGTTTAAGTGTTAGGAAGAAATGCTTTACTCAGAGAGTAGTGAGATCTGGAACAGGTTACCCAGAAAAGTTCTGGAAGCCATATTCCTGGAGGAGTTCAAGGCTAGATTGGATAGGGTCCTGAGCAACCTGGTCTAATGGGAGATATTGCTGCCCATGGTGGAGTTGGAGGAGTTGGAACAAGATGATCTTTAAAGTTCCTTTCAACACAAGACCCTTTTTTTATGGTTCTATGTTGTATTGCAAAGGGAACTAAACTGAGAAAATTTCTTTATAAAGTTTACATTTGCTTCTTGTAACCTTTGCTTAAAATTTCAAAATGAAAGTATGTTTACTTGCAGATATCTGTGAGGTTGGATGGAGCTCCCTTGCTCTACTCTCTGAATATCTGTACACTCAGGCTCTGTTAGAGGGAACAATTTGCCTCCCAAAGTTCAACACTGGGTCCAGTATTGTTTAGTTTATTCGTAAATGACTTGGATGAAGGAGCAGGGGCCTCCTCAACAAGTTCACTAACAGCACAAGGCTGGGAGGAGTGGCCGGTACCCCAAAGGGCTGTGCAGCCGTTGAGAAGGACCAGGACAAACTGGAGAGATGGGCAAGAGAAAAACTGTCTGAAACTCAACAGAAGCAAATGCAGGGTCCTGCACCTGGACAGTTCCACTTGAAAATTAGGATGAACTTTGTTACTGTGAGATGACTGAGCAGTGGAATAGATTGCCCAGAGAGGTTGTGGAGTCTCCCTCACTGGAGATATTCAAGAACCTTCTGGGCACAATCCTGTGTCATGTGCTCTAGGATGACCTTGCTTGAGAAGGGAGGTTGGACCAGAAGACCCGGTGTGGCCCCCTCCAACCTGACCCATTCTGTGATTCACACCCTGACTTCTATTCTAACCCCCGCGATGATAAGTGAGGAGGAGATAGGCAGGAAGGGGTGGAAGCTTTGACAGTATATTAGCTACAATTCCTGAGTCAGGGAGGTGAAAAGATAGAGCCCACACCTAAGAAAGGATTTGTTTGCTACAGGACTCAGGATGCCTCCCTGTGTGAGCAGAAAAAAAATGGATCTGTATATTATTAATGTTGGCATTCTAGCATCATTCCAATATATTTTTCCTTGTTTGTACTAGCTTCCAAGCTCAGACCATGGCTGTGAGATGTGTTTCCTGTAGCATTTTCTTACTATTTTTACAAGTTTGGACTAATTGTGAGCTTTTATTTGTCTGTATATATCACATAAGTCTCAAAACACTGATGCTGCTACTTCTTAACAGAGCACTATGTTGTACTTACCACAGTTTTATTAATTACTGTGCTTTCACTTTCAGTTTATGTTGTCTCTGAACAAGTGCAAGGTTCAGAATGTGGTCTATGCTTAATAACTTCAAAGAGCTGCTTCTAGAAAGTTCAGTGAGTAAAGAATCTAAGTTAATGAAATGTAAAAAATAGTAAATGATAAAGTAATGCATGAGAAAACTGTTGAGTGCAGAATAGATCTAATAATGGAGATACTAAACGCTTTCAGAGAAGTACCCAATATTCAATAATGCTTATCTTGGCTGAAATTCAGTCTCTGATACCTTTTACAATAATATGATCGATCAGTGCTTGTAAGCCTTCAAGAAGTCTATTGAAGAGGCTTTGCCCTCTTGATTGGTGCTTTTTTCCTTTGGCTATTCAGTATATTGTGTGAAGGATACAAAGTCAAAGTAATAGGAACATCTGAAAGAAACACAAGGATCCACTTTGCTTTGGAGAAATATCAATTCAAACTGGAAACAAAGATGAATGAAAATTATACCAGAAATTTACAAACTTTAATATTATTTTTAAAATGAAATATTGAATGTGCGTCATGTACATAGTGGTAATGGTAAATGTCAAATATTTAACATTTAACATTCTCTTTCATACCACATATATCATAAAATCACAGAATCAGAGAATGGCCTGGGTTGGAAGGGACCTCAAAGATTTGCAATCCCCTACCATGGGCAGGGACACCTTTCATTAGACTAGATTGCTCAGAGCTCCATCCAACCTAGCCTTAAACATTTCTGCGGATGAGTCATCCACAACGTCTCCAGGCAACCTGTTTCAGTGCCTCATGACTCTCACAGTAAAGAATTTTTTCCTAATATCTAATCTAAACCTACCCTCTTCTCAGTTTAAATCCATTCCTCCTTGTTCTGCCATTACATGCTCTTGTAAAAAGCCCCTCTCCGTCTTTCTTGTAGGCTCCCTTCAAGTACTGGAAGGCCACAATTAGGTCACCCCAAAGCCTTCTCTCTTCCAGGCGCAACAATCCCAGCTCCCTCAGCCTTTCCTGATAAGGAGGGGTGCTCCATCCCTCTGATCTACTTGGTGGGCTCCTCTGGACTCAGTCCGACAGGTCCATGTCCTTCCTGTGCTGGGGACCTCAGAGCTGGATGCAGCACTCCAGCTGGGGTCTCACAAGAGTGGAATAGAGGGGAAGAATCACCATGTCACACTATTTCAATGTTATTATACATAAAATAAATAGTGACAGTAAATAGTGACATTGAAGAACCATTGACATCTGCACTACCTTCAGTTTATGTTGTTATATTTTAATGTAACATTTTCAATGCCCACATTTTCAAAAATAAAACTCGGGAGCTCTGAATTGAAGACTATATCTATTTTCTGAACAGCATGAAAATTTTTTGTATATCAAGTCTTCTGCCCACATATTCATAGCAATGTACAGAAGTCATTAGTCACCATTTGCTTCAGAAACTAAATTTATTTTTTCCATGTAAATGCGCATTATTTTTTACTTCCAGTGATAAGGCTTAATATAATAATTTAAAACATATATCTTAAATTCTGTTTATGCAGTATTTAGTACTGGAAATGTGGATTATTCATTTATTTCTCCAGATAAACACTTATTTTGCAACAAAGTAGTGTATATAAATATGCATATATTTATGTGTGTATAAATATAGATGTAGTCTTGCTGGTGCCTGTTTTCATCATGGGATTTTACTGTAGGAATCATGAGAAAAGGAGATGTCTGAAATAATATACCAAAAGCAAATGCAGAATTCCTCCACTCCCTGCCAGCTATTGTTGGTCTCCTATTTGAAGGATAGATGCAGCTTGGAGAGGATTTTCTTTATTGTTTTGAAGCAGTTGGCTCTGAGTCTAAAGAAAACATCACGCTGAGCTACCAGGAGCTGCATTCATTCTCATTTGAAAGCAGGTCATGCATTCATCTTAGCTCTCAATTTCTGAATAATCTCAGCAATATGCGCCACACATACTGCTTCAGCTCTCTGAAAGGACTCACACTGGTAGCATCCCTTAGCACACTTATTAGTGGTCTGGGCTTGTCTTTCTTTTACTTCAGATTCTAAGTTTGCACACTTGCCACAGTGAGGCAATTGCAAAGTCTGCCTATGTCATTAACTGATTTTTTTTTCCAGGTAGAAACACTCAGCATTTCCCTCAAAACAAAGAGAAAAATAGTATAATCACTGCAAATTCTGTTGTTGCTTCTCAAAAGGCATCCATAGACTTGAAGCAAAACCAAATGAACTGTCAGCACAATACTCAGAACAACAGATTTAACAGTGTATTTTCATCCTCAACAGGAGTTTCATTACTGAGAACTCAATCTGGGAAGCTATTTAGATCCTATCCCCAAAGGTGTCTATTGTTCTGTATCAGCCAGTGACATACTCAAATTAGTACTCAAAAAGCTCTCAGAATTAGGAAGCATTGATTTTTACTTTTAGGTCTTTTGTTTCTGTACTGTACATCAACCAAAGAGGAAAAAGAGAATTAGCAGCAGCAAATGGTAATTTAGCTACATATGTTTAGTATATTGTACTCTATTCACACAGCTCTAAAGAATAAATTCAGAGAAGACAATGCAAATTGTAGGCCACTAAAACATCACACAGACTACTCCATTTGTCCCAATTTGATTGTATAACGATTACAACAGTGATAATCAACTAAGGTAGTATGATGCTATTATTTGATCTCTTCTACTGACAGCAGTTCACTTTGTGTCTGTGTGTGTGTGACTGTAGGTGTGTCTATGCTTGTGACTGAACTACAAGTCAAAGCTCATGTTACTGATTTTACCACTCTATCCAAATAAAGCGTCTGTTCAAATATTTAGAGATGATCCAGCTGGGTCCTGTAGTGTGGGAAATTAACCTTTTCTAGGTTCTGCAACCTCTGCAATGTTAAACACTAGCTGTTGGAGGCAACCTCGAGAAACTTAGAAGATGGACAAGAAGGAGACAGCAAGACTAAACAACTGTTTCTGGAAGACATGCCTTGGAGCAGCCTCTTTCCAAACATATCTATTTAATATTTCATGAAATAAGTGTCAGAGAAAAATCAAACAAACAAGCAAACAAAATAAACAAAAACAAACAGAAAAAAAAAAAAAAACACCCAAAACCAAAAAAAAAAAACCCAAACCAAACCAAAACAACCCAAAACCTGGCAAAATAAGCAGTGGCTGCCAGACTTCAGAATAACGCATGGGATTTTATAGGGAGTATTAACCATGAATCCAAAGAAAACAGTAACTGACAAAATACACTTTACCATTAAGAGGCATACTACCATGATCATCTGGATTGCCTTCATTTGCTGTTCACTAAACAATAGGACAAAGGTAGATGAAGTAGATGAACTGTGCAGCTGCTATAAGAGAATAATTTATATGCTGGTGTGTAAGGGATATTGCTACCATGTGTTATAAAAATTGTCAATTTTTTTACTGTGTACCTGAAGTTTCCTAACTGTTTCAGTGTAAATTAAGGAATCAGCAATGAAAACAGGTACTTCTCTATCGTGCTTATATCAGTGGTCAGCCACCTACAGTAAATTAAGGAAAAGAAAAGTAATTTGTGAGGAAAATATAATGGCTGTTTTAGTACTTATAACAACATAGAAATTAAAGGTGTCAGTGGCCTTGGGTGATTAATTAGCTGCAAAAAGATTAATATTATGTTTACCTTTAAGAAGAAAAAGTAGAAAGGAAGACTGCACACTATAGGCCAATTATCTTTATCTCTGTCCCTGGAAAGGTCATGGACAACGTTTTTTGGAACCCATTTCCAAACATATAAAGGACAGAAAATTAATCAGTGGCATTTAACAACTAATTACGAGCTCCTCAGCTGCTCTTCATTGGACTTACTCTCTAGACCTTTTACCAGCTTCTTTGGACATGCTCCAGCACCTGTCTTTTTTGTCATCAGGGGCCCAAAACTGAACACAGAATTCAAGGCGCAGCCTCACCAGAGCTGACTACATGGCAATGATCCCTTCTTTAATCCTGCTGGCCATGTTACTTTTGATACAAGTCAGGATGCCATTGGCCTTCTTGGCCACCTGGGCACACTGTGGGCTCACATTCCACCGGCCGTCAACCAGCACCTACAGGTCCTTTTTTGCCAAGCAATTGATTCCCCTAACAACTGTCCTTGCTGTTAAAGACTGAGGCAAAGAAGGCATTAAGTACCTCATCTTTGTGCTCCTCTATTTGTTTCCCCCTTTGCATCCAACAATGCATGAAGATTCTCTCCCTCCTTTTGTTGCTAATGTATTTATAGAAATATTTTTTTTGATGCCACTAGGAAGATTTATTCGAGCTTTGGTGCTTCCAATTTTCTACCTGCATAACCTCAGAACATAGAAAATCATATAATGGTTTGGTTTGAAAGGGGACCTTGAAGATCACTTAGTTCCAACCCCTCTGCTATGGACAGGGACACTTTCAAGTAGACCAGGTATATGACGTCCTTGTAGTCTTCCTGAGTAGCCTGCCCCTACTTATAAAGGCCACAAAAGGTCACAAACTCTCATTTTTTTTATTCCTGAGTTCCAACTGATGCCTTAGGATTTTAGCTTTTATATTTTCATATGTGTGTAATCCTGCAGTTCTTTAGTGTGTAACTCTGAGCTGCATGTAGAGTGTTAGCAACTGCTTTCCCACTTTGGTCAGACACAACAATTCCTCTCTAGGCCGTAGAATCAAGGACACCTCACTGTCTCAGGCCCCAAGAAATGTAAACAAAAGTGAGTTGGGGGGGAGCAAACTGGGAGAATGGGCCTCCACTACCTGAGGCTGTAATTGGACAATGAACCTCTGATATGCAAATAGACAAAACTTATATCTGTCTGAAAAACGTGTGACTGTGTCCATCCTGGGTATAGTCTCTGTGAGACTCCTGCACTGCCCAAGGTGTACCCTGTGAAGGCCTTTCAATAAATACCTACCCTTTATCCTTTCACTCTGTCTAGCCTCTGCTCCAGGTCAGCCTTGACAAGGCACCACAACCACAGCTCTGTGTTGATCCAATGTGGTCTTCACCCCGGCATGTCTTGCAGCAAAAGCACAGTATGAGATGGTCTATCCATTTAATTAAGATTATGAATAAAAAAGGAAAGTTGCATTTCTTCAAAACAACTGCAAATAATAATATTTGTTACCAATATTGGCATTCATAGAATTTCTTCCACTGTCTGATTTTCCCCACTATCTAATTCCTATTTTGTCATTCAACCAGATTGTACCAGAAAAATTCTCAACAGTGCCTAATGTACCATGTGGTACATTTGAGTAGCCTTCCCATTTGAGAGAATTTCAGGAAACAAGCCTGTAGATTGCTGAGATTACTCACCAATAAGCTATAAATTTAATTGCTCAGTTCAATTTCTCTTAATTTCTCTGTTTTTGTTTGCCAAACCTGGCAAGACCTAGAGTGAAAAACAGATGCTTCTCATTTTTTCCCCAGTGCCTGCAACCTCTCTAGAGAATGTATTACAATGATACAACTAAAGCATTGCACAAGGTTTATAGCATACTGGTTTTCAAAAGTTTACCATTCTAAGCTATCTTCAGTGCTCGCATTGCCAACGTAGTGCCTAGAGTGCCATCTTAATTTCTTAATCTAGCTAGCTGCAGATCTTTAAAACTGTTGAGAGATTTACAAAACATAATACAGAACAAATGTTTTTACCAGTGTGCAAGTAAGAGTGGGATAGAAAATTGACTTGCACCTTATATTTGCACCTTTAACCTTTTCTAAATCTTGGATCAAACATCACTAAATAGATGGAAGGAATGAAAACAGGAGACACCTGTTTGCTGATGAAAAAAATAATCAAACATAGTCAAAGAATTGCTGATGACTGCAGTCTCTTCACTATTTTTTTGTCATTGGCATGTTATTTGTTTTTAGTTTTTATTACCCTTTCCAAATCAGTTTAATATTTAGAATAAAAAAATAAATATTTTCATTCCAACAGACCACTGGCAGTAAAGATTATGTTTTCTGCTCCTTACTTTCATAGCTTTGAAATTAACTAAATTTCATTAGTCCTCCACATTTACTTGGAAAGCAAAGATGGCCGAGTCTGTTTCTTGAAGTCTTTCTGTTCTCTATTATTTGAGAGAAAACAGCAATTACATTTCTTACTGTAAGGCCATCACAAGATGATTGCTGATGAGAAAATGAGAAAAATAATATGAGTACTTAGTAGGAATCAAAGTACCTAGTGTCTGAAGTACATAATCTGTAATGCTCACTAACAAGAAGACAGAGGACCTGACCTGCAATCATGCAGGAAACAGTTTCAGGGACAACTACCCAGAGTTCTATTTTGGATAAACTGAATTCTGGAAGAAATCAAAATAAGGAGACATATAAAGCAATATACATGACCTACACAATTAGAGATCATACCTACAACAGATGAACAATTTTTAATAGTAGACATGTGAAGGAAATCTTGGAAAGGTGTTTAAATTTTATGGATACAGAAATGCCCATATTCAATGTAAAAACGCTTTAAAATAACCTTTATGAAGGATCTTGAACTTATGCTTCAGGGTAATTACTGCCTCCAACCAGTTAAACTGAGACCTATATGTGGTGGTAGATGAAGAGTTGGGGAGAAAAATACTTCTCTACTGAATTCCTCAGGCATTCCTCTGAAGTCAGTACAAGATCAGATAGAAAACAAAATGAGGCTGAGGTCTAACACTAAATGGCAGTTCCTGTGTTCCATTTTCTCTCCCCCAATTCTCTAATATAATAATGAGTACAAAGAACTATGTTTCAATATTAGACAGAGAGTTATTGAAAATTATATCAACAATGAAAATAAAAGTTTTACTTTAATGCTCAAATCCTGAGGAAGATTATTTTACAAGAGTTATTTGTCTTGTTTCTACCATTAGTACTTCCTGAGATATGGTTACTTCAGCATGAAGTAAATCAGGTGTGCACAGCTGGAGAAAAGAATAAATCTATAGCTGGTACTACCTGGTACTATAGACTGCATTGTCTTCTGAAGGGAAATTGCTATTCCCCTGGGTTGAGCTCCTAGGAAAAGCACCTGATTCACCACTGCAGATGTATAGAAACTGGGTGAACACTGATCTTTAGCTATGTCCTACAGAATTGAAATTGAGATTTTCAGCATGAAATCTTCAGGAAATAGCAAAGCATTTCAGGTAAATCCATATAAAGAAAGAATATGTAATTCCAGCTACATTAATATACACAATTTTTGACATTTTAGAGAAATTCTAATAGAATTATATTGTGTGTCACATTCAGGCATAAAGCACAATGTCATATATATAGATATATTTAAATTTGAATAAATATAAATAGTATTTGTAATTACTAAAGGGTTCTATGATAAAAAGTATCCTTCCAGTATTACTACTCAGTCAGATGGACATATTTATACATATTTAGAAATATAGAGTAAAATTCTAAGGTAGTAACTAATCATATTCGTGCATACTGGTATATACAGATGCTTGTAAATGGTTGTATGGCTCCTCAAGACACTAATTCTGAAATGTCCATTTTCAATGCTGAACTTAGATGGAAAAAACCATTTTTATTATTATTATGGCCTTCAAAAATGACTGATTTACCTGGATAATACTCTCTTTTTCCCTTTCTTTCTCTCTTGTCTATGCCCTTGCCCATCTCTAAAAAGCATCAATCTATACATCTGAAAGACCATATCAGCTTGCTCTTTAAAAAAAAAAAAATTAAAAATGTTCTAATTTTTTTCAGACCCACTTCATTTTCTCACCTTTTAAAATGCAGGATACAGCAAAACTAAATAGCCATAAGCTACCCTGTAACTTTTTCAATAAATGCCCTTTAAAAAACAAAACCCAATCCATCCATCCATCCATCCATGGAAAAACCTGTGGAAATTCTGTTGTTTTAAGCAATGACTTGAAATAAACTGTCTTTCAAATTCTTTATGCTACCAATGTCAATGGATAACTGAATGCAGCTTAGAAAAAGCTTTTTTTATACAGACAAGTTAAAATAGTAATACTTGTATCTTGGTTTTAAAATAAAGATTAATATTTTCCATAGTTTTTTTATATTTCTTGTAACTATTTTTATCGTAAAAAGTGAGCATATCCATTTAATTATTCAAAAATACCCTCAAGGATTCTAGTAAACTGTTGTCTTGTAGTCTGAGTTAGCAGATTTCATATGAAGCAGAGCCCTTTTTTTCAAACTGAGGGCTGTCACTCAAGATACAAGGTAGTAAATTTCTTATGTTTGCAAAATGCCAGTAGGTTTGAACTCTGCAAAACAGTAAATAAGGGATTTCAAACAATAACATATTAAACATTGTCAATGGCCACATTATATGACTTGTTAATTTAATATAACCAAGTATGATAATCTTACTTTTAAGTAATGTAAATTCTGATATGTTTGTTGCTGCTTCTGTAAACGGTCACTATAAAATGCTAAGTCAGTTCACTCTTAGCAGTAGATTTCTCATAAATATCAAAAGTGACATGTCTTCGAATCACTTCTGTAAAATGCTTTAGTATTTCACATGGTATGCTGAATAAATAAGCAGCATGTTATATCTTAAAGCACTGTGAAATTTTAAATCTTTTTCTAGGTATTGGATTTTACTTAGGCATTCATGTTTTGGGTAAGGTTGAATTAAATATTCTCTGTGTATGACTAGAAAAAAACCGAAATGTTCTGTTGCAGGTACATTCCCACCTGTTCAGTCCCTGCATCTTGTATAATGAGGATGTGAATGTGATTCCCACTAGCTATTTTTATTTGGCTTCTGTATCATAAAGTCACGAAACAACTTAACTATAAAAACAAAAACAAAACCCCAAACCAATATATACATAGGGTAGAGGCATCCTGCGTCTTTTCTGGCTATGAATTTTTAAAAGGTTTGCTTAAAAAGTAGAATATAACAATTGGCAATAGCTATTCAGATGTAAGATTTAAAATGGTTTTATTCTGGGACTGGGCAGATGGGTGATTTGTATTAGATTTGTGTTTTGCTTTTGGGTGTGTTTTTTTTCCTACTAGATTTTTAGTGCCTCATTTCCAGACACTGCTGTCTGCATTTTTTGTAGACAATGCTAATTCTATAGCAGATTGCACTTTATTGTTGAATTTTAGAACAGTAAAATGATAAGGAGAGTGGGTAATTCTAAATAGATGGAGTGCTGCCATTGTAAATATCACTAGTAAAGGCTGAAAAAAGATAGAGCATGCATTTATTACAAGAAATAAATATATATAGCCATGTTTGGGATATATTTCTTAATCCCTTGCCTTTCTTCATGCTCTACTTTTACAGCTTCTAACCATTTTCAATTTTCTATATTTCCCTTTTGTTATTTAATTAGCTAAATATAACAGTGGATATTTAAAATTGTTTGATATGTTTGAGTATCAAAACATATAATCCACTTGAGTGATAGAATGATAATTTTTCTCTACCTTTGCCTAGAAATTCTGGGAGACAGGTATTTCATCAGGTATATTGTACATATTAAGCATCTTTAGATACATTATTTGTTAGGTTTACATATTATTCCAAATCTTGTGATCTTGACCTTCTGGTTAATTTGCTAATACAGGCATAACCCCTCTAAAATGAATCTGTTGCCTCTTTTTGACTATGGAAAATTAGTTTCCCTCCATGCAACATCATACAAAAAGAACAACATATCAATTTGATATTCTTCTCAAAAATATTTCTACATAAATATTTCTAAAATAATTCCGAAAAATAATTCACTTAGACAACTACTTTTAAAAAAAAAAAATTACATGTTGACCTTCTTTTGATTACAGTTCTGTTTGTAGTTGAAAGTGTTGGGGTATGTTAAGAATAATAGTTAGCAAATGCAGTATATTAAATTAATTGTTTATATTAGCAGCTATCAAATAAAGACTATGATGGAGTTGTTCCTTTTTCCCTAATATGCTTGTCATGTAAGTAATAAAAATACAGGACATGATATGCATTTTTATTATACTATTTCATTTGATAGTCTTACAGGTAGTGTTTTTCACATGAAGACACCAGCACTTGTCATTATAAAACAGATAAATAACTAGAAATTGTCATTAACATAATATCCTATTCTTACTGATCTGACAGTAAGAATGAGATTTTGATTAAATAAAAAAAGTGATGTAATGAAAAATCATGTATACACATATTTATATGGATTTTATATATATATATATATATGTAATAAAGATACATACAGTAGTGTAGATGTGTAGCATGCTAACTTTATCTAACTATTCTCCATGGAAACTACATATTAGTGATCAGCCAACTTAAGAATAATACTGAAACACCTGTGTTCCCTTTCCACACAGCATCAGTGAAAAGTTAGTTGCTGTTGTTATGGGAGGAATAGAGAAGGAGAAAGAAAACGTGCCATTGTAGAAATCACAGAGTGGCCCATAGCCTGGATACTGTGCGTACTTCTTGTCCTGTTGTGTTAGTAAAGGAAAAATAGTAATTAAAAAACCTTGAAAAAAGGCAACAAGGATGAGTAAAAGTTTGTGATGGCTTCTGAAGGAGGAAGGACTGGGAAAGCAAGAAACTTTTACCCTAGAAAGGAAGGGCATACAGCAATGTGGCAGTGGCCCACAAAAACAAGGAAAGCTTGGCTTGGAATCATCTTTTCATTCTCCTTTTCTGCACTAGACGTGGGATAAAGCTGGCAGCAGCAGAGGTTAAAATTTTTAAAAAGGGAGACGTTTTTCCATGCAACGGGTGAGATCTATGGGTCTGTTTGCTGTACCGTATTGGCACAGAACAGCTGATATAGGGAGCAATCTATTAAGATTGCTGAGTCAAAGGCCCTTCCTCAGAGGAAAAGTTTACATATGTTCAAGGGAAGATGGTGTAAGTAGAAACTCACTGACTTCTACTGAACAAATCAAAACAGGCTCAGGAGCCCCTCCATTTGAGAGAACATGGGAGAATACCAGAGGAAAAATAAAGTGCACATTTAATATTTTTTTCCTGGAAATCGCCTTATTATTTCCACAGCTGGACATAGCATACAGGGTTATATAGTTCTTCGCTTGAATCCATATCCACTTTTTCTTTGTTTTCATGTAATCTAATACATACACACAATGCAAACACTAAAATATTCACTTCACTAAGTGTAAAGAACTAGGCAGCCAATTATGAAATCAGCAGAATCCATCTTGTTATCTACATATAAATGGAGGAGCATCTGTTTTCATAGATGAGAGTGTACAGCATACATATTCACAGCTCATGAAAACGTGAGAACCTATTGTTTTATGACTTGCCAGTTTTAAGAGATTCTAATGGTCCAGTGAAGTTGCTTCCTCCATATAAAAAAATGACTTGCTTCTTACATTTATTTCAGTGCGCTGAGGAACTTAGATGCATAGCTCTGTGTAATGTGTACTCTGCAACTTCGGTCAGACCTTGCAACCTGTCTTTCACCGTCTAAACGAAACGAAGCTTTTCAATTAAGCAATCTTCCAGCAGAAGCATGCTTTTTCTGTTACCCATCATATAAGACCTGAGTGAGCCTCAGAACAAATACTTTACTACGAAGTCACTTTTTGAGTTGATGGGGGCATACAGCTGTGTAAATGTTCCCCATGTTAAGGCTTTTGAAGTACAGGAGAACCTTTTGTATATTGCCTGGAGGTACTGTTGACATGAACAACTTCAAAGAACAGTTCTATTTCCTTTGGGGTAAAAGACTGAATGTACAGTAGTGATAAATTACATTTCTGTTTAAAAACACTTATCAAATCCTAAACAAGATTGATTCTGCAAAACAATTTTTTTATAGTTGCCTAAGTTGCCCTACGAGACTGCACTTTTAGGGTCCCCCCACAATTATTTCCTTCATACTAGTAGTATATTGTTTTACCTTATTCAAGCTCTAAGACAAACAATTCTACATTACCATTTCTTATCTTATATGCTGTCTGCATACCATAGCTACAGAATAATATGTCTTCCAGACTCCAGTTTTTTGCTCATACAGCCTCTTCCTGCTTGAATTGTTTTAATCCCCTTCCTAGATCCGTGCAGAGGTCTTAGCTAATTATGAGGACTGCTGCTGCTTGCTCAAACAGATCAAGAAAACTAGAACTGGAAGGTACTGGAAAAAAGATGCGCTAAAATGTAAGCTCTGCTTCCTTATCAGTAGAACACAAGAATAGATAGGTAGATATCAGAATGAATGTTTAAAAATAATTGCACTTTATTTGGAGGAAATGTAGAATAACACATTCAAATTTTAGATATTTTTGCTGACTAAGATCTCATGAGCTGAAGGAAAAAAACCTGGCATTTTTTTGATCAGTAATTCTGTTGATGAAATATTCACTCTTACCTGTCTCGAGTATAAAATTAATCTTCTAAAAATGCTGCCAAAAAAGCTTCAGTTCTGAAACAAATTATGTAGTCAAATATAATCTAAAAAGTGGATTTAAAAAGCACCAGTCATACTTTGTGAATCAAAAGATAGGGTCAAACTTACTTGTGATGCTACACATCTGTCAGACTCACAAACTTATAACAATATATTAAATTATAACTTATAACAATAAATTATGATAAAAGATTGAAAAAGACAGAATGACATCAAAATTTTCCTCTGTTTTCCCTAAAAAAACCCAATTACAAACCCCATATGTGCTATAAAGTGTCGAAAAAGTACAATGAAGCTATAATATTCAAGAACCTAATCTAAGGCAAGACCTGTCATAGGACTGTTGACAATATTTTCACCTGATCAGGCTGAAAGCACTACATAGACAACCCTTCCAAGACACTATGACTTCTGAACCTAATCAGCAGGAAGTACCTGAAATGCACATTTGAAAAAGGCCAATGCAAGAATGAGTGGGGAAGGAAGAATATTTTTTATTATTATTATGTGTACATTTTGAAATCCCAAGCCAAACATACCGAATGATCTGGGACCAAAAGATGCAAAAGTGGGGATGAGCCAACTGCGGATTAAATACAATGAGAAATTTCAGAGTATTTTATGTAAACAGTTTCTCTTCCTCAGAATACTTGGAACATACCATGAAAAAGCTTTGGAATTCCTATTACATATTTGTTATATCAATCATATGTATATTAGATTGAATTGTCTTCTGAAAGGCCCCCTGAGCCCAATGTTATCTTTATTATTAATTTGCTGATTCATATAGTGTTTACTGTTGTTGCAGCCAGCACCTTTAATTAAGAAGACTGAAATACGAAGGAAGGTAGGTGGGCATCCTTTCAGATGGTAATCTGTTTCCTGAAGCACTGATTCAGTGGCAATCTGCCCAGGATAGAGCTGAATTACAACTCTCAGCATCCCTCTCATTTGCAATGAGTTGTTTTATTTTAAACCAAGGGTTTGAAGACAGAAAGATATTTCAGATAACACAGAATTCAAGGACTATCCCAAAGGGTATTTTTCATATTCATTTCAGGAAGAAGCCTGTAGGGTTGTTCTTGTAATTTATTCACATATAATTCAAGGAAAGTTGAACTGTTCATTGTACTACTGAGTAAAATATCACATACGTCATAGCTGAAGCTGGCAGTGGTGCTCACAGCTAAGGCAGCCTGACTTGCCCATTACTGGACCATTTTTACTACTTCCTATTTCCTGATCTACCAACACAAAATTGAAACATCCCAAGACATATCCCCAAAACAAGAAGACTGTAAGCAATACTGGATTCGTGTCCTTTTGCTACCCATTCCACAATGTCTAACAGGCATTAAGACTCATTATTTATTTGAATGCTTGTGGTGTTTGGCTAGAGTAGGAGATATTTCTCCCTTCCTTTTTTTTTCAGTTCCACTTTTCCATCCTCCATATAACTCCTATCCTCCAGTCTGTACATTAGCATTGTTCAGACTGCTTAAAACATGTGGATGGAAGGGTACAAAAGGGGTAGGATTCACGTAACAGTCACAGTACAGGAGTAAACCTGGCTTTATGATCTTTTTATGTTTCTTACATCTACTTGTACACATTACTTGGAATTGTAGCACCTGCTGAAGGATAGGAAAGGGAGTTATGTCTGTTTTCTAAAGTGTATCAATATAGGGGAGGAAATTAGCTGAAAAAGGTTCTTTCCCTGGACACCATCAGAAGAAACTTTTATCAAGTATGTCACTTCTTTTTGCAGAATCATAACCATATCTTACATCAACCTACCTCACTGTAGTCTTAAAAAACTCATTAAAACTTTTGTAATCTTGGCAACACTAAAAATTCTGATTATAATTGCTTTCAAATTCCCTGACTCGGGTTCCATGAAGTCCTCCTGATGGTCAATGTTGGGCTCAGAAGCAAGTGCAAGGTAAATATCCTTACAATGCTTGGCATAAGCTCCCAAGCAGAAGAGGGAAGAAATAGAAGCAATTTCATTAAATTCAAAGGATTCATCTGTGAAAGACGAAAGGATGCTGCAGTACGTAAAGCTTGAAAAAAGGAGTCTAGAGTGAACATAAACCGAGAAAGAAGAAACAGGAGAATGCATAGGATTGAATTTTCAAACTGGCCATCAAACAATTATGAGCAAAACAGATTATCAGACATCTGAGTCACAACAGAAGTCTTTGTGCAGGTAGTAGCCCACTGCAGAATCAAGACAGTATGAATTACTTTAGCATGTATTGAAAGGTCTAAGCTAAACCATAATATTTTTTGAGTTGTCATGGGATAAACACTATTTAATATCTTCATCAAAGACATAGCTACTGGGATCAAGAGCACTCTCAGCCAGTTTGCATATGACACCAAGGTCAGTGCTGCAGTTGATTCACTTGAGTAAAGTACGCAGAGGGACCTGGAACATATGATTTTATAGAAGAAGATATTTATTTTTCTCTCTTGAAAATATTTATAAAATAAGTTCCTAGTATTTAATATTTCTACAAATGTAGCACTTTAAAAGGAACTTAGATATTAAATTTGACATAATAATGTAAACTGTCTATAAAATAGCCTAATTTTAAAGCCGTATTACAAGTGTATAAGCTATAAAATTACATGTATTTAGGCAGAAGTCTTTAACAGCTGGAGAATGATGATGATGGATCTTAGGACATTGCTTTGGATATATGTCTGTGCACACATCGTACATAAATTACCTGTCATCTAAATTTGATTGCAAGTTCATTTTCCCTTTGAGTACAAAATACATGAGTACATACATATCAGGAACATAATAATTTTAAATATTTTAGGGTCAGTTTATGTTAGAAGTTTCCACATATGATTCTGAAAAGCACTAAAAGATAACTTTTCAGATAGAAGTGTCTGATATTAAGTAGTGAATGGTTTAAGATAACAATATTTTTGAGCACTAGATTGATCACCAAATCCATTTGAGTTCCCACAGTGCACAAAGTATCAGTACTGCCCTGAAATATTACTAAATCAATTATATGACAGTGTTCATACTAACCTGCAATGAAAAGTTCTTCCAGGTCCATCAACACATACACCTCCATTGTAACACAGAACTGAGTTCAGTGTGGACTCACTGCAGATATCAACATCAACTTCACAAAACCTGCCAGTGTACCCACTCAGGCAGGTACAAACAAATGCATTGATGGCATCTTGACAAGAACCTCCGTTAATGCAGGGAGCAGATTCACATTCCTGAGAAGATAAGTAATAATACATTTATTACACATCTTTAAAACACATTAGCTGCTCATTAATCTCAACAGCAAGTGCAAGAGACTGAATCTGCAGATTAGAAAAAGTGTTGGACTTTTTTATTCTCTGATAAAGAGAAGTCTCTAATTTGCCACAATTTTTTGTTTATATAGAGATCCTTTGATTACAACTCACACTCCCTATACTTGTTCCTACTCATTAATCTTGCAGAGATGCAAATATAGCTTTATATAAGCAGTCTTACAGCCAACAGTATGCAATCTCACTCATGATTAAATTTTTAAAGCATGTTTTTGAGCCACTGTCTCTACAATTATTTCTTCTAATTTTTTACATTAGGGTTTGCTGCTGTAAAAGAAAGACATCAGTAAGGCAATTCTGGACCGAATAAAGAGTTACTTATATAAATGAATGCACACAAACCTTTTATCAGTATTTCTCCAATAAATGTTTTCTCATTATCAATTAATGCATAATATTGCAAATAGAAATATGTTTATGTGTTCACATAATAGCAATTTCCTCTGATAAGGCTAATGTAAAAATTATCAAATTCAAACCACACAAATTAGCAGCAAGTTAATATTTCTCCAGAATTATGGGAGAGTTTAGTGCAATAGCCAGTGTAAAAAATGTGGGTTCACCTTTGAGCACAGAAACCCAGTTTTTACCTGTATCCCAAAGGAGTTGTATTCTGCAGCTGCAACCCAAATAGTCTAGCTAAATCCAGTATTTTAAATTTATTTTCACACTCCCGTAACTTCAGAAGGTTTAATTCTTTAAGGATATCCAAGGGCACTTATCTTTCCTGTAGGTACTATGGTAGCTTTTACAGAATGTAAGTGCAGATATCCATGGGGAATTGTGAGAAAACAACTTATTTTCCTATAAACTTTCCAGCTGGGTGTATATAGGATGATTTATTAGTGAGCATTAAATAAGCTAATTGAATTATATATCCCACAGGAAGATGGAGATAGTCCTACAGACTGCCAAAATTCCTGTGTCTAGGTTCTAGATGTAGTCTTTTGCTATATTACATTTTTTGTTGGCAAGCAGTAGTGTCCTTTTTTTTGTTTATAAAAAAATCTCAATTCACAGTTCCAACTCTCTGACTTTTTTATATTCCATTAATTTGTCTAGTCTTCTTAATTTGTATTCACTTGTATTCCACACTACAAATCCAAAATTTATTTATTCTCATTAGCGGAATAAATTAAATCTATATCAATTAATGGATCAAAATTTACCTTATTATGATTCAAAAATTAAAGTCCAAAAAATGCCAAAATCATCAAAGTAACAAAGGATAAGTTCAAAGCTCAGACAAATGTTCACAGCTTTGATTCAATACACTATCTCAGTTGTACAAAGTTGTGAACAATGCAAAACCTTTTTATTTTCTTCTGTGAAATGTATTGTTCTTTTAAGATTTTACAGTAAGATAAACATCAGAGTTTGTAGGAAAGAAATCACAACTATCGCTTTCCAGTATATTTTGATGTGCTGCACCTAAAAGTTTGTCATTAGACTTGGAAAAAAACAAGGTACACTGTTACCAGAGACGTCCTAGTCTGCACTGCTCTTAACTCATTCAAGAAAATTGTGTCAGTGAAAAGACAGAACTATGTTAAAAATGTCACAAATTACTTTATCCCAAAGTTGATGAGCTACCACACTACCACCAAATGCTGTAGTTTCTAGTCTAAAGAACAAGGATGTGATATGACAAACTAAAGTTGCAAGACAATTGCTACCAAGTCTTGCCTATCTTAGATCCCACCAGCGACCAATTTTACAGCTTGGCATTAGGGAATAGC
The DNA here is from genome assembly GCA_013398955.1 of Callaeas wilsoni. Taxonomy (NCBI): domain Eukaryota; kingdom Metazoa; phylum Chordata; class Aves; order Passeriformes; family Callaeidae; genus Callaeas; species Callaeas wilsoni. Next base: position 44,753 of record VWPU01011402.1, read on the forward strand.
TGGCTCCGCAGAAAATTCCCAGCTACCTTGATTATCAGAAGACAAGCTCATTGAAACACCAATGACATTTTCACTTTGTCTTCCTTTATATAATAGGAGATTGAATCTTTACTGTGATCCCTAACCAGACAGTTGCCAAATCAGAGCAAGAATAGTAGGGACTCACAGTCCTAGAAACATTGTCTCTCTTCTTCAGTACAGTAGGATAAAAATACTTTCTTGGTCACCTCAGTTGCCCAGTTCCCAATCTAATAAGGTATCTTTTAACCTTTTCTTGCTTAGAAATTATCAGAGATATTATTCATAGAAAAAACTGCCTCTGAATAAGTAAGAAAAATGAAAACTACAAAAAAATGTTCACAAAGACGAGTCATTTTAGCTTTTCCAAAACACAAATTTGTTGATATATAGGAGTATCACAGTTACTGACTTATTTATACTTAAATTTGCATCTTATTTTCACGGGGTCTTTTCAATCTTTACTAAATCTGAAACTTTAATTTGAACGGGAATTTAAAAATGCATAATTTTTAAGCTTCAGAGACAAAATCTTAATCTGACAGCAAACCTCTTAAGACTTTGTGCAACTTCGACCGACAGTTTGCTAGCAATAAATGTTTAGAAACAGAAGAATAAAAGAACCAAAGCCACACACACACACACACAAAACCACCCAAAACCCAAAAAACCAACCAACCAAAAAAAAACCACCAGAAAGAAAATAATACCAAAATGAAACTCCCCCCAAAAGACACAAAATTACTTTCAGCTCTGTGTTGGACTTCTCAGCAGAATTATTCAATTTAGAAAGCAGAAAACATGCCGAGACCTTCAGGTCCCACTCAGAAGTCATACCACTGAGAGGGCAAAGGGCGATAACAGTTACAGCTTTGGTCCCCAACTTGTTTTCTTCCTCAGGACTTTCTACAAACATCAAGTACTCTTTTTAATTCCTATTCTCTAAGATTTCTTAATTTTTTTAAAGCCCTACTTTCATTTTTACTTTCCTCTGAGAACACAGGAAATCTCAGTGTGTGACTGGGGTACCTTCGGCTCGCGCAGCTGTGACCAGGAGGCCCAAGGCTTCCCTGTGGCCGTGGCAGCGTTGGGGCCCTGTGTGTGTGTGCCAGACTTTCCAAATTCACACCCACCCGGCCTCACCGCCCTGCTGTGCTCTGGCCCAAGCAGCAACACACTGTTGCAGGCCTGGTGGGCGGCTTCCTTTAACACAAGGAATTGAGATAACTCAGGTATCCCTCTGGTGCAGTCCTGTTAAAATAGCTTCATGAGGCAAGGTTTCACTTGCAGTGGGTGGGGGGCTGCGTGGGGGCGCGCTCTGTGAGGCGAGGCCGGGGCTGCCCCAGCCGCACACAGCCGGTTCCAGCCGGATGCAACCGCCCACCGCAGGGCGCGGCTGGGCCCACAGCCTGTGCGGGGGCAATCTGTTTAGAAAGCACATAAAACTGTGCAGAAAAGCATCGGAGACAGGACTGAGAAAAAAATGTGAAAAAACCCTTGCAGGCTGAAAGGTCGGACAAGAAGGAGAGGGAAGCAGTGTCCATCAGGGATCTCCAGGAAGATCCTGGAGAAAACCATTGTGAAGCAAGTTGGCCCCTTCTAGCCCACAAGGGACCACATAGGTGCAGATATCCACACTGCCATATGTGTGAACACCACACCACCATCCACAGCAGGTGGATGTGCCCTGAAGGAGGCTGCAGCCCATGGAGAGCTTGACCATGCTCCTGGCAGGAGCTGCAGCCCGTGGAGAGGAGCTTCTGCAGAAGCACATTTTCTGGCAGGTTGGAAGGGAAGTCTTTCAATTTTTCATTGACAGTAAATTAAATTAATCTTCCCCAGGCTGAGTCTGCTTTTCCTGTGACAATAATCAGTGACCATGACCAATCTCCCTGTCCTTATCTTGACCCACAAGCTTCTCTTTTTATTTCCTCCTTCTCTCCTGATAAGGACTGGGAGTGCAGGAGTGGCTGTGTGGATGTCTGGCAGCCAGACAAAGGGAACTCACCACGCCTGGGTATTCATAGGCTGTATAACTTTCTTTTCTGTCCTATCAGAGCAAGTAACCTGTCCAAACAGAGCTGTAATGCCTAGCTTTCCTGTGGCCATCATTGCCCTTTTTCCCTTTCTGTTTGTTCCATTCAAGGGCAGCTTCAGTCAAAATAGCGCTACAGCCACCCACAGACAAGGAAACCAGGACTGAAAAGCTGCTCCTAAAGCCTCATTTTCTCATCTTCTTGTTCTGAAGGGGTTTGTTCCTTACACAGTCACCAAAAGGGGTTTTAGGAGTTTTTCTTTGGTTTTGTTTTGTTTTTTTTTTCCTTCTTAAGGAATTTTCCCCACATGTGTTGCTAATGGGCCATAATGACTGGACACTTAACAGACAAAAGAAGTTATCAGCTCAGGGGAGGGGGTGCAGCTGGCCTCTCTCTCCTTACCTGAGGTTTCCCAGGTAGGAGGGAGATACCGCGAGATGGGAGACTGGGAAAAGCAGGGTTGGGGACAGCCCCTAGCTCTCTCGCTAGCTCTCTCTCTCAACTTGGGAAGAGGGACGGTCGGAGCTGTTTGGAGAGGAGAGTTCGTGACTGTCACCGTGGTCCAGGCCGGTCCTGCTTCTTCTGCCACGGGGTGAGGCCCTGCTCATAAGAGCAGCCTCTGAACTGGGAACTTATTAACACCCCACTCACTAAGGGAGGGACTTTTTACCATCTGCCTGGGTGCCCAATCCTGCCTTTCCCTGCCTTCCTTGGAGCCGGGCTGCCGCTGCCCTGCCTCACCGCTTCTTTGGCGCNGCCTCACCGCTGGCGCTGCTCCCGGCCTTCACTACCGTGTAGCCCCACACCTCCTGCCTGCCAAGACATCCCAGGGGCTCCCACTACAGCTCCAGAGGGTGATACATCTCCTCCACCGCTCTGGGATTTTTGCTTGTCTCTGCCGTCCCAGCTTGCTGCTCCTGAGAATCCCGCCGAGGCACCGGGCCCGGCTGTCCCTGGGGTATGTACAGCGAGTCTCTCTCCCATCCCGTCCCGTCCCGTCCCGTCCCGGTCCCGCCGTCCCTCCTGCGCTCCCCCCGAGCTCGCGCCACAGCGCCCCCTGCCGCCGCGGGGGAACCATCGCACCTGCCCTGCGCACCGGGAGCCACCAGCGCCCCTGCCGGCTGTGACCGGAACTGCACCAAAGGGGAAAGTGCCTGCGACTGAGAAGGTTGTCACCGGGTTCTGGTTCTGTTTTGTTGTTAATGCCACAGTTGTTGTTGTTTTTGCCTTATTAGATATACTAGTAAAGAATTGTTATTCCTATTCTCATATCTTGCCTGAGAGCCCCTTAATTTCAAAATTATAACAATTCGGAGGGAAGAGGTTCACATTTTCCATCCCAAGGAAGACTTCTGCCTTCCTTAGCAGACACCTCTCTCTCAAACCGAGACAATATCCCAGAACGCTCCATCCTTATTGACTTCAGTTGGGGTGCTCTGCTTATTCCCTAACCTTCCTCACATCCATAGAGATGCCCAGTACTTACACTATACAGCATACCAATGCTTCCCTTCCCAGCTCATCTTTCAAAACATGGATAGCTTTAATAAGTTCCAATGTAAAGAAACTAAATGATTTAACAAAATAAAAATTATGCAATTGTAATTATTTGTATAGAGTTTTTATCAACTCTTCACTAGTCTGACACACTTTATTCTCATCCAAATATCTTTGAGTTTTCTCATATCTGACCTCCTAGGAGTAAAGCAGGAGGGATTCCTTTCAGTAGGCATTTCTTATACTGAGTTTGTTGGTTTTTTTTCTGTGGAGCATGGACTTTCCCCATTTTGACCTAACAAGGAATCCTTTGAGTTAATGTGTTTTTAACAGGCAATGACCTTGGAAAAGATTTAAAAATTTTTCTAAAAATGGATAAACTATCAACATGAACTCCTATTGGAATGCTACGGAAAAAATTGCTAATTCTATCTTTAAGTCTTCAGAGAAGGGAACTATGGATTACACTATGACTTACTAAGACAGGTGATTATTTCTCTTTTTATAGTTAGTGGAAACTGAGACATTGTTCCAAGTTCTAGAATCTGTTTACTACAAAGGATGTCAAAAAATGTAGACTATAACATGATTTAAGTACTAGCTAAAATACTTCACAGTAAGTTAAATCTAAGAAAAATAACATATAATAGAATTTTTAGGATAGAATTCTTTTTTTCAAGACCATTATATATAAAAATCAGCATATGTATAATGTTTACATGATACTGCTGAAAACCTGATATATAAGGGTTAAAAATTATTAGACTAATTTATGGCGTATAGATCTGTTTCTAGCTATTAAAAGTAATAATCAATGTGAGTTCTTTGCTGTAAGAAGTTCCAGAATTCCTGATGGCTCTATGAATGTTCTCAGGTTTACATAATCAACAAAAAAATTGAGAGAGAGACGTAATGGCAATGCACAGTTATTTTCACAAAAACTATTATAAATTGAGTATTTAGCTCCCAGAGAAAGTCAGTACAAAAATAATCACCTAGATTCCCCAAATCCAGATATATCCAGCAAGAGAGAAGTTTCGACTTGACTACTGAGGGTCAGTCACTGTAAAACTGCTAAAAGTTGATCTTCCACCTCATTATGTTTTAAAATAAAGGCTCAAGGCATCTCTAAAACATACGCTCTAGACAAATAAAAGTTAAATACAAGTATTAATTTCCAGGGAGATGTACGTGAATGGAATATACAGACTTCTGACAGGAGAACAGAATGGCAATTTTCTGGCTTTATTTTTACTGAACTATTTTTACAGTAAATATAACTTCATATTGATCTTCCTAGCATAGCAAGGCAATTTAAAAATCAAGGCAAAAAAGTGAAAGAATATTGAGATTTCTAATTATGCAGCTCTTTTAAGTGTAGATTTTCTTAAAAATCCTTATTTCAAGCAATGTCATACAAGATCCACTACATTTATTAGAGCGCAATATTTTATTATTTCTTCTCTGTGTTTCCTGTTCTCTGAATGTCATGGTGTAGTAAATCTTGTTTGTACTAGGAAGAAAATGACTGTCCCTTAAGAGAGTCCACCTGGCATGGCACAGTTCACTGGTTCTGCTGGCAGGGAATTGTTCTGAAACCTGAACTCTTTAACAACTGACCTAGAAAGGCACTTTGCTCAAGGCAGACTACTTCCATATCCAAATCTGTGGGTCCACACTGACATCTGTCTTTGGAAGTGAGGTTATTCTGTCTAAGAAAGTCCAACTTTCTACATATCTCCTTATATTCTCTCCAAATTCACAGTCCATAGCTTGAAACAGTTCTAAGGGAACATATTTTGGCAAACTGATAAAAATAGTAAATATTCACTATTTTTCAAACTAACTTGTCTGTTCAACACTCTTTCTAATACAAAATCTAGAGGTGCATTTTGGAAGTTAGGAATTTTATTCTCTTCCAGCAGAAAGGACTATTTTCCATTAGTCCTCTTTAGAAATGCTGATTAGAAATCCAAATTATTTCTAACTACACTTTAAAACCTATTTCTATAAAAGAGATTCAAACCAATAAAAGAAAAAAAGGTAAATGTAGACTTATTTTTATTTAAGTGAAGTTTTGCTTTGTATCAAAAAGGTAATTATAAAGTGGAATAATTCTTAAGAGAACTCATTCAAATCCACTATGCGGATGGGAGCAGAGGGGAGGGAAAGAGGAGAAAAGAAAGGGAGAAGAAATGAATTTAAAGATAGATATTGCACCACAAAAGAAAGATGCTTTCAAGAGGCATGCTTCCATTTATTTAATGATAGGACAACGTTATTCTCACGTCAAAATTGAAGGTTTTTTAATAAGCAAGAGCCATGTGGCTAAGGGTTTGGAATGAAATAAAAAACAAAGCATGCAGAAAGTAAAAAAGGCTGTAAATAAATGCTTTAGAAGCTGATTCATGTTTTAAAACAAGGGTTTAAAACAAAACAGAATATAGTATGCATATAGTTTTAAAGCACACTGAATTGAGATTTTGAAAAAATTGTCTAAGCTTTGGGTTAAATCTCAACAGTAGTGATGCCAAATAAAAGTATGAGATTTATATTCATTCATTTATGAATGCTCCAGATGTATTTCCATTTGGTGTTTAACAAAACTATAAATAAAGTGTATTTTTATAATGAGTAAAATTATTACACTATTTTTTGCAGTTAATATATCGTATCCATTTTATTTAATTATTAACTTCTCAATAGTTTTTCTTTTGGTAGAATAAATATATATACAACATCTTGAGGAATGAACTGGGAAAACTTGTGTCCACCTTTCAGAATGTTGGCTTTATCCAACATATTTCAGTTCAAAAGGAGTTCAAAATAATAAGAATATTTTGCCTTGAAATTTTGTATTATGAACACAAGGAGAAGAGAAAAAATAATAAAAATAAATCTAATTTTGAGACAATGATACAAAGCAGGAACATAGTGGATCAGACCTGTGCTCCATCTGGCCCAGTATTCTGTCTATAGTACTGGTGGAGGGAAAGCCACTTTAGCAAAGTCTGTGTCCCATGCATCCTCCCTTTAGCAAGCAGAACTGTCTGATCAGACAGTATAAACTGTAATTCCCAGACTCATTCATTTATCATTCACTTATGGACCTGTTGTCTGTGATGTGTCGAATTTTTCTGAACCTACTAAGAGACGACCTGACTCTCCAGCCTTTTGGGACAGCAAGTTCTAGGGGTTCTCTGCTTCCTCTGAAAGGAAGTAGTTTGCTTTCTTCCAAATATTTCTCTGTTTATTTTTATCATGTCTCCACAAGTGTCTGTTCTTCACTACAGATTTTGGGGAAGAGATTTTCCATATATCTTCCACTGCAGTAGTTTTCTAAATCTATATGTCAGCTATTCAATTCACATAGTATTTGTTACTCTCGATAGCTTCTCTAACTCTACCTGTGCCCTTTAAGGTGCAAGGTCCAGAGCTGTGCAGAGTAACCAGTGTATGAGCCCACCTCGGTTTTATGTAGCAGGGAAATCATGTCCTCTGTCTTGCTCCTCATACTCTTCCTGATCATGCCCAGCATGTTTTTTTGCTATGCTTTGCTGTGACTGTAGATTGAGACAATGACTTCAGAGAACTGTCAATGGTTGTTCCAAATCTTCTTTCTTGAACTGTAACTGTCAGTTGAATTCAGTTGTATGAGGCTATTTCTCCCTAGAATATTACCTTATGTTGAAACTTACCTGCCACCTTTTCCCTCTTTCCATTTTGTAAGGTCCTCCTGGCATTTGTCAAATGCAAAGAATTCACTAAGCTTCTCTCAAACCCCATTTGAGTGTACATTTTACACTTTTGCCATCAAGCAATCCCACCAATTCCCTACTTCCAGACTTTGATAGATGTGAAGAAATTTTTATAAGTTAGAATGCCCTTTAAAAGACTTTCCAATTTTTTTTTTTAGGTTTTTGGAGTTCCTGCCAACATTTGAATTATTATGTTCTAAGATCTTTTTTATTATTTCCATGTACGCAAACTCTCCATTTATTAAAATGGCATTTTTTTCCTTGTGACAGTCTTAAGTTTCCTTCTTAAGCCAGTCAGCGGTTTTCAACCACTTTGTGTTCTTCAGCTGTAGCACACATTTTACCTGGGCTTTTAACTGTATTTGTTTAATAGCTGCTAATATGCTTGTGGGTCTCACTTTTACATAGTTTATTTTCCTGAAACTGAATATAATAATTTAATATTCCTAGGTTTCAGGATACACTCTGTTGTTTAGTGTACATACTATGATATCAGTTGACAGGATTTTCTCATGTAAGAGATTAGAAATATGCCTGTAAGTTGAATGTCCTCAGAGGGCTTAGCACCTTGTAGGTGAAATTTCTTTTCAATATTCTTGTAGGTCTCATCCAATTCTTTACTTCTCCAATTTATATAATCTATTTTTCATATTACTTTCTATTTAAAAGACTCTCTAATTCAGTCACTCTGACTTAAAATAAACTTCCTATCTCGTGGCCAGTAGGTCTCTGAAGAATTACATACACTGAAATTATCCTGTGGGTCTGTAATTACAGATATTGTACTTTGCAGAATAAAGTGGACATCTCCCTCTCCTCCTGCTCTTAGATTTACCTATCTACACCTTGTGCATAAACGACATTATTTTTTTTGTTAAGTTAACCTTAGTTTAGCTTCTTTCAAGAAATGACTTACTTTAGAAAATGCTTTTTAAAATAGTTAGCAATAGGTAAAAATACTCAAGAGTGTGAAAAAGTCTCAGAGAGGTATGAAGAGCATCCACCTTATCTGAGGGTCTTTGTACATCCACCAGTGTTTGCCATGCCTCTGTCTTTTGTGCAATCTGGTTAGTCCTGATGAATAAATCTTTATTTGCTTGAAGTAGCCTCTGCATGTGCATAAGCTGTGGTGCCTTTGCACAGAAACTTAGTTGATTTTCCTGATTTACCACTTGTTTCTATCTTTTATGAAAATAGAGAGAAAAGATTGGTAAAACCAGATAAAATAAAACAACTCTAGGATACAGTCTGATCACAGCTTTATGTCAGATATGAGCCAAAGCACCAACAAGCTGAATATTCTCTGTGTAAAGACTCAAAACGCTTTTTGCTTCCTTTCTGACAGGACGAGACAGTCTTTACTGAGCATGGAAGAGGCACATCTGTCAATCATGTCTCATCCAAAATAGCAAAGAAACAAAAACAGCCAAAAAAAGGAAGAAGTAATGTCTATTACTAACCATAATTGCTATTACTGCACATAATATTAATCTATGTTTATCAGACAGAAGAAATCAATTTTCCATTATGTACATTCATTTTCCCACTTGAAAAATATGCAAATGTTAAAGGGAATCATGTGTATTGAAATTAATTCATATAGTGCATATATTTTTACTGTTACTCTTTCTTGAGTGAATTCCATAAATGGAAAAGCAATGAAAACTGTAGTAATTAGGGAAGTTCCAATATACACACTGCACAATAGATATGCAAACGTTATAGGCTATAACTATAAAGATATAAAGTGCTTATTTTGTACCTAAAAATATTAGACAACCAGAGAAAGTTTTGAAGTGTATTTTCTTGAAAACTCTATAGCAACATAGGTGAGGATGAAAAAATCCAGGGTGAAAAAAAAAAGGAAAAAAATCCAGGGTAAAAAAAGTAAAGAAAAAAAATCCAAGTATCCTTAGGGAAATATGTATACACACATAAATACATTTTATTTTTAAACTGGTTATTTGAATCATCTTAGGTGCTGACATTGCAATGACCACCCAGCCATTCTCTCACTCTCCCTTCTCCTACATGACAAGGAAAGAAAATAAGATGACAAAGCTTCTAGATTGATAAGGACAGAGAGATCACTTGCCACTTACTGTAACAGGCAAAACAGACTTGACGTGGATAAAATAATAATTTATGTTCTTGGAACTAGAAATAGATTTTGGGCGAGTGAGAAACACAAAGAAAACCTAAATCCACACTCCACTTCTTCCCAGGCTCAACTTCACTCCTCTATTTTAACATTTTCTACTTCCTCCTTTCACTCTGAGAAGGGCAGACAGGGTGGGAGAGAGGGATTGTAGTTCACACCGGCTCCTCTGTGCTGCTCCTTCCTTCTCCCACTTTTCCCCTGCTTCAGTGTGGGTCCTCTTTATGTGATGCAGGGTGAAACTGCTCCTGCATGGGCTCCTCTCCATGTGTCACAGTTCCTGCCTACAGCCTGCTCCTGTCTGGGCAGTCCATGGGCTGCAGCACTCTCAGGGCATATCCGCATGTTGCAGCATGGGGTCTTCTGTGGGCTGCAGTGCAGATGTCTGCTCTGGCATGGTTCTCTCCATGCACTAGTGGCAAATACCTGCTCCACCATGATTGTCTTCAGGGGCTACAGCTCCAACGATCTCTACTGCAGCACCTCAAACTCCTCTTTCCTCTCCTTCTTCAATGACCTTGGATACTGCTTGGCTGTTTCTCACAATTCTTTCCCCCCTCGTTCCTCTCTCTGCTGAGCAGTTTTTTCTAGTCTTTCTTAAATACGTTTCTACAAAGGTGCCATCATCTTGGGTAAGAGGCTCAGCTCTCCCCTACAGCTGGTTGGTTGGAGCTTACTCAGTTGGGTTGTTTCCACTATGGAACGGCCCCTGGCCGGTTCTCACAGAAGCCACTCCTGCAGACCCCCTTCTAAATAAAATCTTGGCTCCTACACCAAATGAAATTTCATAGCCCTTAATACAAAGAAATGTACCTTCAAGTGAAGAAAACAGCAACAACAAATATATATATTTATCTGGATTAAATCATGACTATTTTTTAAAACAAGAGAAGTGGCTGAAGCTAATATAGAAAAAAACAATTACAGAGCATAAGCCTACCATGATTATTGTGATGTGCATACCGCTACATAGTCAGAAAGCATAGCTGATCACTATAAGAGTTACATAGGTGTGATATATGCCTGAACAGGATGAATGCAATGATAGGACCTTTAAAATATGACACTTGCTGCATAATGTAATCTGGGAATCACATTGCATGCAAACAGAATGACTATCAAAAATGAAGCTGTTACTCTGACAGACTTATCTGTCAAAGGTATATGTATATTGTTTCTTCCTATGAATTTCTAATCTATGCGTTTTCAAACATCTCACTATGAAATATGATTATCTTTTGAATATAATTTTATTGTGTTGTCTACAGGTCGTTTAATCTCTTGTTCTGTTCAAATGGAGAAAAGTGTAAATCATGGATGTTTCTAGAGAAAATATTACCCAAACGTGTTCTGTATTAGCATTGGTAACAGCTGATAATCATACAGATTTGCAATATCATATAATATCATATCATGATGGGGATTCTGTAGAGCTGGATTGCTTATTTTCTGGCTTTTTCTTTCTGTAAAGGAATTTGGAAGCTAATATTCCAGCTAGATTTACTCCTTGTGGGAGACTTACATGGATTTTCAACAGAAAAATTATGGACCATACTTCCTTTACGTAATATGACACATTTTTAGTTATATAGTACTTTAAGCTGTAAATAAAAAAATATGAAAGGTCCCTGCATTCATACATAAATTAAAAAGAAGTTTCTATAATATTTTGGAATGTTTTTTGACAATTCAGTAGCACAATATTAGAAGCCGGACAGCCTGAAGGAAGGTTCACACCAGACTTTTTCATGCCAGACTTTCTCATGAGACCAAATGCATTTAAAAGAATCATATCCCAAGATCAGATTAAACTCTGTTTGGCAGAAAACCTAAAAAGGTCTAAATCAATTCAAATACTTTCCGCAAAGTGTAGTCAATATTGTAAACTGTTCATTGTTCTTCCACGTGTAGTCATGTTCTACAAATTGGTTTGCTGACCGTGGGAATCTGCACAGCACAGACTTACATATATCGATGCCTTCTTGTCCATAGCCATTCCTAATGAGAGCATAAAACTATTAACGAACTTCAGAGGAGGAAGTGGGCAGTGTATTTAGTACCTCATGGTTTTGTACCACAGAATTCTACTATTACAAGGATTTTGAAATTTAAAGACAGTTCATGGCAACTTTCAGTGTAGAACATTGCACCTTGAGATTTACTATTCAAATATGCAGCTAAGCTACAGCAAATGAGACTCAAAAATGCAAATTAGGTAATTATATTATTCATCTTGAACTGAGGGACACATGATTTTCAGGTAATGTTGGCTTAGCTTGCTGTGGCTTTTCAGATTTATCATTCACACTTCACCTTTAAACTTCTTTAGACATTTTGTTCATGGTCTTTTCTAATGCAGTGTCATGTAAGCAAAAAATAATGCGCTTTTCAGAATGGATTTTAAACAACTGAATTTCTGTCATGCGTTTTCAATATACTGACTTCAGAGGTTAACTAAATAAAGATGAATTTCAAACGACATATTACCCTTTCCCCTATAATTAAAAAATTTTGAAAACATACATTAATATTTATCTCACATCTTGAGCTGGTCCATCCTGGTTCACAAGAGCATTGATACCCATCAATGAGATCTATACATCTGAAATACAAAACAGTGTTATTCAGGTGAAGCGTTGTAATTCCAGATTCAGCACTAGTAGCATTATTCCATGCAACAGTGGTTGGGTGTAACCTACTGTAATCCATGATACTTTTCAATAGTTTTATAATGGATTTCAAATGTGTATACTATGAGTGCTGAGACATTTTGTAAGGATTCTGATTGTCACATTAGAAGATGTCTTCCCATTTCAACCTGTTGGCATGTAACAGCTAAAGATCTGCTTTTAAGTATATCAAACACTAATTAATCCACACATACTGAATACTAGTTATGATAATGAAATAAAATGCAAGAGAAATTGAGATAATGTAACTATATTACATTAGCTTAATCAGACAGCATCTGTCATCTTTAAATGTGCTTGTACTCTTACTTTATGGAAGAACATAATTAAAAGCGTATTTATCAAACTTCCCATATCATTAAGTCTTAAATATTGCTAGTTACATACATTATCATGGAGTTAATAATAGTTAAATAAAAATAGTCACCTTCCATGAAGACAAGGATTTGGCAAGCATTCATTAACATTTATCTCACAGTTTGTTCCAATGAAACCTCTCTTACAGTGACACTTGTAGAAACTGATGCCATCGATGCAACTTCCATTGTTGAGGCAAGGGGAAGACATGCATTCATCTATATTTACTTCACACCTATCACCTGTTTAAAAATCCAGAAAATGCAACTAAGCTTTAAATTCTAAACTCAAACAAACTAACAGTATATTTATTAGTGTTAATATTTCCACATAATTGCTTTTAGTTACATAAATTGTTCATGTAGTTCAAGGTATTCATCAATAAAGAATATCCAAGTGGAATTACCTATAGTGTAAATGTCAAAAAGGAAGGTTATACTGAAATATATAATGATAAACGGTAAATATAAAATGATGATGTCTGTAATGATGACAAGGCAAGAAGGCTTTAAGTACCAGTTTGCAAGGAATGGAGAAATTGAAATTTCAAGATTAAATTTGCTCCATAGTTATCAGGAAGTTGAATAGCACAAGTTTCCTTGGCAGCTGAGCACCACACAGCCAGTTGCTTGCGCCCACAGTAGAATGGGGGGAAGAAACAAAAGGTAAATGTGAGGAAACTTGTTGGTTGAGATGATAGTTTAAAAGGTAGAGCAAAAGCTACCAATGTAAGCAAAGCAAAGCAAGGAATCTATTCACTGCTTCCCGTGGGCAGGCAGATATTCAGCCATCTCTGGGGTCTTGGTTTGAGGCAATTTAAAAGAGAACACTCTGGAATGAGTTAAAGTAATCATTGACAATTATTCCATATTCATGTGTGCTTCTATTACAACCTTATCTGTTGAAAAACTAAAAATTATATTTTCTTTGCAACTTTATGTCTAGTTTATTCAAAAAACATGTACCATGAGATATAATTAAAATTAGATTCTGTCAAATAAGACTGACTCTTGGAAAAAACAGGAATGCTTTGTAATGGTATCTCCATATTTTGCACTTACTAGGAAAGCTTTAGCAATATTAACAGGAAAAATGAACCTTTAGTCCTGCCAGTGTTAAAAGATTCAGACATCTCTAGAGGGTAAAATTCCTTTTTGTCATTCCCACTCTAGAAAGAATTTCTCTGATTTGCTGTGGTAATTATAGTAATTATGGTACAATATGGTACAATAAGTTTAAAGATGAAAATTAATACATGTACCACAGGAAAATTAATTAAATTTTTTTAAAAAAAGTGTTTTTTTAAGCATTAATTCTAACAAAGAAAATAACCTTCTCAATATTAGGAGTCAAGTGTTTTTGCCAAAATGCACAAACTCAAAATATTTCTGGTAGTTCTTATAGAAAATAATTTATATTCAGATGTTAAAATTTCTTCTTTAAATTCAGCATCCATATTCTAACACCCTGTGAACAATACATACCTAATACATCACTAATACATCCCTAGCACTAATCTCTTAGGATCACTGGATTAATCCACCCTGATATGAATAAACATTTTCATTGAAATTATTTCCAAGAGCAAAATGTACTAAATTTACAATTTGTTGCAGTGTAGACACAGAAGACTGGCAATTGGTTATGACTGTAACCTAGACAGTCTGTCATTCTCTTCCAATGTGACTGTCATTTAATTTGAAATCTGCCTTCTTTTTTAATCTTTTTTCAAAGTATAAAAACTTTTAATTGAATTAATCTTGATGAATACAACCAAATGTTCTGTAAAGTTGGTGCGTGTCATACTATAATACCACATAACAAGCACTTTGCTTAAAATGTCACCTGTAAACTTTTTCATAGCTCAGACTGTGCCAGATGTGTTACTGGGCTGAAGACACCTCTTTGAGCTCTGCTTTAGAGACCATACTTACCTTGCTAGAAATAATTCCTCCACACATCAAAGAAATGGGAAAAGTACCTCACACATACCATGTGGGGGAGTTAATGTATTGATGGCAACCTGGAGGCTCCCCCGCATGTCAGAATGCTGCAGGAGGCAAGGAGATGCCATAGATGTGAGAAGACTAATATAGACTAATAAGAGTGGCACTAAGATGAAAAGAAGACAGCTCTTCTCCTACTCTTTCAAGTCATCCATTCATGGGAAGGATCAGTCTGTCTCATATCTTAATAAGGAAAACTCAGCAGCCTTTTCCAATTCCTGCTTTATATTCAACCCACTTCACTAATTGGCGATGCCTCAGCCTTTCTTGGAGTTCATTTGCACAGTTCTACAACTGCATCCTAATCTAGAGATTTTCATATCTTCCATCAAGACTTTCACCTGCATCTGGAATTGTGTGTTCAGTGTTGGGCCCCCCAACTCCAGAAAAGGGCAACAAAGCTGGTGAAGGGTCTGTAGCTCAAGTGCTATGAGTGGCTGAGGGAGTTGGGGTTGATTAGCCTGGAGAAAAGGAAACTATAACTATCTGAAGGGTGGTTGTAGTGAGGTGTAGGGGTTGGTCTCTTCTTCCAGGTAACAAGTGTCAGAATGAGAGGAAATGGCCTCAAGTTGCACTAGGAGAGATTTAGACTGGATATTAGGAAAACTTTCTTCACTGAAAGGGTGATCAGACACTGAAGCAGGGTGCCCAGGGAAGTGGTGGAATCACCATTCTGGGATTTGATGTTTGAAAATACTATATATTCTAGCTTGTTTAGTTCTTATCAGACTCATAAGAAGACACAATAGAACTTATAAATATATATTATAAGAATATATAAAACCTCTATATACCAAATGTGAAATTACTTCATTATTAGGGTTAAAGACTGAGGAAGATGAAGACTCTTCAATTCTGTTTTTTTTCTTTTTTTTTAATAGGAGATAATAAAAAGATTTGAGTGCTGTTTGAGAAGATTAAAAATTCAAGATACCAATTTATGAGAACTGACTAATTTGAAAAGATGAAAAGGAAGAGCACAGAATTTTGTGCAACAGTAAAATCGATTTTGTGCAAACAGTAAATATGTTCTACCTGGAAAAGAAAAACAAATTCATGATAAAAAAGTAATTCATTGCATTACTCAAAAATGGAAAAAAATAATAAATTAGCATGCTATACAAATTTATACATGATATGGAAAAAAAAAGAGAAAAAACGTTGGTCTTTCTCCAGTAACTGAAGATTTTACATCCTTTTGAAAATAGAAAGAACTGAGAGAAAAGGAGTGATTTCCTTTCAGAACTGCTCAGCAGCACCTAGTTCCCTTGTTCAAGTCAATTTTGGTATCAAATATTATAAGACTATTAACAACTACTTGTGACCATTTAATGAGATTTCATAATACACAGATGTTAATCAAAAGATCAAATAATAGGTTTATCATATGTATAATCAATAATGAAGCCAGTTATGTATATTTTTAAAAATTCTATAGCATAAATCCAAGGAATGAAAATTAACAAATTAAATATGAGCAGAAACACTGAAAACCATATTACAGAGTATATTCCAGTTACAGAAAGAAAATCAATTATTTGTTAAATAATTTCTTACAAATCTAAAAACAGACATAGAAATGGTAACTGACTGCAAACAAGTACTCATTTTGTCACATTGACATTAATCTTATGAAAAGCATAAGGTCCTTTTAACATCACTTAGTATTGTCCTGTTCAGCCTGTTATGAGTAAATAATCTGTTAACAAAAGTTTTCTGTGTTTAGTGCATGGAAAACTAGGGCTGATAAGGTCACTGAACTTGTTCTTGTTGATTTCATCTTAAGTAAGATTTATTATAGCTTAGTGACTAAAACCAGAGATTTAGATTTTCTATTTCTGTTGTACTTTGTGTCAGTAACAGACTTATTTCAGGCAATTATTTCACCTATATCAAGTCAAGTTAAATTGGTGCCAATTGGACTGCAGTAAATTTGGAGTTGCCACCTATTTTGAAGTATCTTTTTCTTTGTTTAGACAAGGTTTGATTTCCACTCTGAGTTGGAAACCAAAGAGAATTTTGCAAAATAAGATTAGACCACAGGAAACAAAGTAATTAAAACAATTTAAAAAATTAATCTGCTTGGTCTGAAACTTTGACAACATTTATTTTCATTAAATATCAATTTGGGATCTTAGATATGTATGCATGACTCTTGAGAACTATATCTTCCCATTTAATTTAAAAGTGACTACAAGAACCAGGTGGATAAAATATAAAAATATCACCTGTAGCTTGCACTGTTATTTAGATATTTGAACCTTAGACTGGAGCATGATTTCTTTCTTCTCTTTGTTTGAAAGAATGTGATACTGATACTTTCTTATTCCCTTAGTCTTGGGCTCTGCTTGTGTTTCCCTTTATACCTTTCCTGACCTCAGGCTGACAGCAATAGCCTGGCAGTGGTGCCCAGACACCCCACCCCCTCAAAACCCCATGCACACAAAGGGCCATGGTTTGTCAGGCAGTGACCGGGGGGGTGGGGGATGTCACCCCCTCCCCAGCAGGGCCACCCCAAGCTGAAGCTGGAGCAGAGCAGGCAGCAGCCACTGGCCCCAGCACAGGGGTTAAACCAGTGACCTGATCAGGCCATGGCAAGGTTGAGCCTTTGCACTGCTGGATCAGTGCACAGCTGGGACACCCTCATATTGAGGGCAGAAATATTTACTGAAATACAAAATGAAGAAATCAAGCTACACCTAAAGATATAGTAGTTAAGAATTAAGATTTAGTTGACAGTTGAATAAGCTTACAAAAAGGGATATAGAAAAAGATAAACCTGAAGACCTTGTAAGTAAAATCTGTTAATTCATGTCTGAATATTGGAAACATCGTAAGAAAAATAACATAGTTGTCAATATTTGCAGAGGAGGCAATGTGATATTGTCGCACTATATCTGGGAAAGCTGCAAATATCAATTCAGTATCTATGGCTTCTTAACTTTGATTTTAAGAACATAGCATTTAGTGTGATCAATTACTTTATTAAAATTGAGGAGGAAAACTTTTATAACCAAAAGATAACTGAAAACTTTAAAGATAAAGACAAATTTATAAGAAACAAAGTATCTTTCATTTGAACTAATACAATTCAATATGGAGAAAAGAATTGTATTTTTATGTTGCACTGAATATATTATGTATATATTTCCTATATTTCCTATATTAATATAAACACACTCATATTTTACAGATTGAAAAATATGTTTTATCTAGTATATTCATTATTTATTATTTTAACATTGTGATATTAAACAGAATGTAAAGTAACATTGAAGTAAGGGAAATTTGAAGAGCTATGTGTTAAAAGCATAAAGAAAAATGTTCTATCATCACTCTAAATCAATATTAGTATAGCTTTGTGTAAAAAAGAAATCACATTTAATTCCAAATCAGTCTCTAACATGAATGCTTCCAGAATACATTAATATTATTATTATTATTATTATTATTATTATTATTATTATTATTGATTTTCTTCTCTTATGTTGTACGTAATGGTCTTATTTAAAGTTGAAGCATTTTTATGCATTTTTTAGAGTCAAATGACAATAAAAGACAAATTTTGCTGTTCAGCTAAAACTTCAACTTCTCTTTCTCTTCTTGGGACAAAAGGAATCACATTTACTATGAGTAAAGCAATGTATTATTTGCCTTACAGTTTAAATGTCCAATCCGACATGAGAACTATTCTGTGCTTGGAGGTTTTCCAGACCCAACTGGACAAAGACTTGACCAGCTTGGTCTGACCCCATAGCTAACACTGATTTCTGCAAGCGATTGGACTAGAGACCTCAGAAGGACCCTTCCAACTTGATTTATTCTGATTCAAGAATGAAATTTCCCCTGTACAGCTTGACCCAGTAACCTGGTTAATGACAAAATGCACGGGATCAGAAGTATGACGTGGATGCATGGAGGCAGATGAAAATGCAACAAGAATGTGATGATGGTATATGAAAAGTTACTTGTGACTAGCATATATTTTATTATAGCCTCATAATTTTCTTATACTTTTTAGTAAAACTCTAGTCAAATTCAACCTCTCCCAAGTAAATCCTAAAAGATGCTACCGTGGCCATGTTTTTTGAAATAAGAAGCCCATCTTTACAGTAAGTGATCTAACATATAGCATCTTGTGTTCTGCAAAGTGAAACCATCTGCCAGCAGTCATTGCTTTAGATATTTGTTGCTGTGACTGACTGAAACATCCACAGGTTTTTAAGTGATGTGTTGCTTGTTCCTATCTTACTAGTTCTATCTGATTAGTTTGCTTCTTTCTTTCTAACTAGTTCCCAGTTGTTGTGGTTTAGGAATCATTCCCCAATTTAGTGCTTCCACTGGAACCATGCTGCCTCTTCCTCTTCCCCCTCTAACTGGAGGCACAAATGACAAAGATCAGGAGTTGAGACAAGAAAAATTCACTGGAAATAGCAATCAGATAAGGAAATTAACAATAGCAACAATATTATTTAAAAAATTGTATAAGAAAAGGAAACAATTTACATGGAAAGCCCATAAAAATAAATACTGAACTGTTTTCCCCGCCAGGTTTTCTCGATGGGAAGGAACCCCTTCTCCCCGGAAGAGAGACTCCCTTTCTTCTTGCTCCCAACAATGACCTGAAGTGGTATAGAATAACATCCCAGCCTTAGTCACACCTGTTTCTAGCTACTAAAAAAATTAACCCTGTCCTGGCTGAAACCAGTCAAGAATTTTTCAGTGCACAGTAAAACAAACTGCAGCTTGAGAAATAGCTATTGAAATATTCTTATAGAATTTAATTATTTTTATAAATACTACAATAATTTAATAAAAAAGATATTAAGTACATTTACAACTTATACAAAGCTCAAAGAAATATCATGGACTCACAGAAGAATAGACTGGTATTATGATGTGTAATGTTCCTTTGTGGTGTTCTCACATTAGAGCTGCTTAAAAGTTCCTTTGTCACATCATTTGTAGAAGAGAAATTTGTGTGGAAATTGAGATTTCATTCCCCTGGGTCTTGGTAACTCTTAAAAAATAGAGACACCTTTAAAGCATGCACAATGACATACTTGAATACATTCAAAGATCCCTCCAAAGTTACACTGGATGAAAAGTACAAAGACTTTCCTCGTTAGCAGTAATACTTAGGGAACAGCTCTAACAGTTGTATCAGGACTTTCTCCAATTTTTTGTAGGTATAATTAATGTGAACCACTGATTTTGGCTCTAGTAGCTCTAGATACTTTTCTGACCTCATAGCTTACGATAATAAGATCTAGATATAATCACTTAAAATTGCAGAATTCTTAAGGTTGGAAAAGACCTCTAAGATCATCGAGTCCAACCATTAACCTAGCACCATTCTGTTCAGTGCCAAACTATATCTCCAAGTGCCACACTCCCATGCATTTTGAACATTCCCAGGGATGGTGAGTCCACCACTTCCCTAAGCAATCTGTTCTAATGCTTGACCACCCTTTCAGTGAAGAATTTTTGCTAATATCCAGTCTAAACCTCCCCTGGCACAACCTGAGACCTTTTCTTCTCAACCTGTCACTTGTTACCTGAGAGAAGAGACTGAGCTGCTTCTCATAGGACTTGTGCTCTAGACCCTTCACCAGCTTCACTGGCCTTCTCTGGACACACTCCAGCACCTCAATATCTTTCTTGTAGTGAGGGGCCCAGTACTGAACACAGGATTTGAGGTATGGCCTCACCAGTGATGAGGAAGTGCTCACTTGCCTCACCAGTGCTCACTTTACCACAAAAGCTCTCAAATGTTCTCACAGGATAGTCCTACCCTCTGTAGTCTTCATTTTAAGCAAAAACTTTTCAGGAAAGGATTCTCCATATGCTTTACTCTTAGATACTGATCTCATAGATTATATTTATGTTACCTGTTTCAGTTACTATCTGTTTAGCTGAGCATTATCTCAGTTCTATTAAATATTCCTATTCTGTTAAAAAATACATGTTTGTCCTAAGAAAGGTACCTACATGGTATATACAGCATCATGATCTAAAACATAAGGCAAACCACAGAACTTCACAGCAGCACTTCCATAATTAGAATATAATGTTTAACATTGATTCTATTCTTGTGAGGCACGGTTTCCTGAAGGAACTCTTCTTGTTGTTATTATTGTTATTGTTGTTATTATTATTATTATCATCATGATCATAATTGTGGCAACAAGACAGAAATTACAAGAACAGTGTCAATATTCTTGGATGCCTAAGCAAAATCCATTATTTTGAGAGAGGCAACCAGTCTTTCCACAAAATCCATAAGTTAAGTGCTGAAGCACTTCAGAAACTGGAAAACTGAGGAAAGAACTATCAGCATATTTCTAGGTAGTATAGTGCACGAGAGAGTTAGACTCCCTAGGAAAGATATTCTGAGCAGTGGAACTGCTTCAGCCATGTCATACTGCCATGCCTTCAAGGAGAAGCCATTTACTGCCATGCCTTCAAGGAGAAAAAATTACTCTGGGGCTGCACCATTCTGATGCAGCTATTTTTTTCTTCATTCAATATAGGTTGCAAATTTTGAACTGTGTCAATACAATATGCTTACTGCTGTCAGTTGTATGAGTCTAACAGATCACCTTTCTCCATTTTCACTAATGAATTAAAAATGATGCTCAAATGTTTCCAGATCTACTTGAAAAGGAGCAACATTTCACATAAACTGAAAGAATGCATACATGTCTCACCTACTGGATATTTTATGTTGAAAATATTTCTTCTAGGTTTTTTTTGGTTTGGTCTGTTGCTTTTCTTTCAAGTTTTGCTTGTTTCTTTTTTCTCATTTGATATAAATTATTATTATTATTAAACAGACCAGTCACAGAAAGAAAGAGAATGTGAAGGAGAATAAATCATCATAATCTTACATTATAAGCAAGAATTGGATTGAAGGGTTTTTTCTGGTCAACATGGAGTAATGTATGCAAAAAAGCAGGAGAGGTTGTCTGAAACTCTTTATTAATTTAGTAACCACTATGAATGAGCAGGAAACTTGGAGGGAAGTGTGACAATCAAATTGAGATTTTTTTTCCCAATCCAGGATACCACTTTAGGCAGTGGGTACAATGGAAAATGGGTCTGAGTCTTAACATGAGTGCATGAACAGTGTCCCTTTTATCATTATGAAGTGGTGTTTCCTACATAGCTGATATTCTTAAAGAAAATTCATAAATAACTTGCTGTTTCTTTTAAGCAGATAAAAATAAGTAGAGCTCATTTTATTCCTCTTTTACTGACTTCTATAAATCCAGAAAAAGAAGCTTGTTCTGTTCGAAGATAAATAGCAATTGACTGTAGAACACATTGATGAAATCACCTTAGAACTGCTGTACTAAATACATTTAAATTAGATAGCAATGAGCATGGAGAAAAAACCTTTCACATTTAGATATTCTTTGCCAAAATAACAGGATTTTTCTCCCTAAAGGTGCAGATCTGTAACCCAAAACAATTATCTTTTATAAAATAAGGGGAGCGTACTGTCATCCAAGTTCCTAATCACAGATTTTATTCGTATACACAGTGAGAGTTTCTGTTGCCAAATACTCGTTATGAATTGACTATAGGATTGCATATTTTGAGCATAATCTGTACAAAAAATTAGGTAATCATTGACTTTGTCTCCTTAAGGACCAGAGACTTTGCATACACTATTGAGACCTTTCTTCTTACAAATAGGATTTTCAGCTGTTCAGTAACTTCATTTTTCTGAAAATACACCTTTCTCTACTTTACTAGTTGGACGTCACTGCTATTTGGTATGATAACTTTTACAGACCACATAAAATGAATTTTTCCTCAAATACGAAAACATATTCTGAATTATCTTCTCCCATTGCTAAAGCTGTAAATAAAATATTTGAAATCAAGTTATGGAAAAGTCACATCCAAATAGTGAACTTGGGTTAGACACAGTAGTCTAACTTGGTTTCTGTTGCGGTATACAGAACACTGGGCCAAAAAAATTTCTGGTACTCAATTCTTGTATTTATTTCCTGTAATTCAGTACCCTATGGGCTTAATCTGAAGGTGCTGAGAAAGTTATGTCCTTGAGAGGTTATTTGCTAATATTTCTGACTGACATGGGAACTGGGGAAGGTTCTCAGTGACTAGGAAAGGAAAACGTTGCACTTATCACTCCAAGAAAAGCTCAAAGGGTGATCTGAGGAGCAACAAGTTAGAAAGTCTCAGTTTAGTCTCATCATGGAGACAATCCTGGTGGAAGCCATTTCTAGATGTACAGGAGCAACCATAGATTGAGAGTGGTCCTGCAGAGAACTTGCGAATACTGGAGTAAGAAGGATTGGACATGAGCTGTCAATATGTGCTTGCAATCAGAAAGCCACTCATATCCTGGGCTACATCAAAAGCAGCGTGGCCAGCAGGGTGAGGGAAGAGATTTTTCCCCTCTACTCTTCTCTGATGGTACCCCACCTGGAGTGCTGCATCCAGCTTTGGTGCTCTTAGCACAGAAAAGATGTGAGAACTTTTGGAACAGTTCTAGAGGAAGGTCATAAAAATAATCAGAGGACTGGAATACCTACAAAGCAAGGCTGAGAAGCTGGGGTTTTTCACCCTGGAGAAGGCTCTGAGGAGACCTTATTACAAACTTTCGATACCTAACGAGGACTTATAAGAAAGATGAGGACAGAGATCTTAATAGAACTTGTTGCAATAGGACAAGGTGCAATGGTTTTAAACTGAAAGAAGGCAGATTCAGACTAGGTATAACAGAGAAATTTTTTACAATGAGGGTGATGAGGCACTGGAACAGGTTGCCCAGATGTGCTAAGTGCCACATCTGTGGAAGCATTCAAATCCTGGCTGGACAGGGCTCCGAGCAACCTGAGTTGAAAATGTCCCTGCTTATTGCAGGGGGGTTAGATTACGTAATCTTTAAAGGTCACTTCCAACCCAAACTGGTTCTATTCATTTATCAAGGGACAACCATATCTGAATAATCTGGTTGTCGTTTATGATGAAATGACTAGGTTTGTGGAAAAAGAGCTGGAGCTCTTAGCAGTATATGGCATTTATCGTTATTTGAGCATGACTTTGACACTGTCTCCCACAACATGCCTGTACACAAGTTAGGACTTTATAGTCTGTAAGGGTGGACAACCATACTGGTAAAAGTTTGACTGTGGTGAATTGATCATATTCTATCAGGGGGCCTGTTAAAAAAGGAGCATCCTCAACTCTGCCACAGGGCTTAGAACACTGGGAGGCTTAAGGCTGGTCTTTAGTCATAAAATCTGAGGAAAGACAACTTTGCATGCCTCAGACTCTTCCATGTCTTGTGTCACAAGGTCCCCCTCTCCACTGAGAAATAGGTCCATTTTTTATTGGCCTTCGTTTTTCTCCCAATGTATATATAAAAGCCTTTATTGTGGCTTTACATGTTTTCTCTATTCTCAGCTCTAGTTTAGGTTTTCCTTTCCTAATTTCAATTCCGTGCGCTTGGGCAATGGCTTAATATGCCCTCTAAGTAGCCCATCCTTGCTCCTTTCATGGAATGTGTGCTTCCTTGTTGCATCTGAGCTCAGTCAGGTGTTTCCTATTCATCCTGTTAGCTATACCTTCTTGAACACTCTCTTCCATGAACAAGGAGTAGCAGCAATGGAGCAAAGCTGCCACCAGACTAAGATTTAATTCTTTAAAGTACGTCTTAAGGCTCTACTTAGTAGGCCATAAGTCACTTTGAGAGGAAAAAGAATGTTTGTGTCCTGACCTTGGCTCCCAGGAGAGACAACTAGCAGTCCAGACTTGTCACTTCAAGCCAAATACTCAGTGAGGTTATACCTTGCTGTTCTAGGTTCTTTCCGGCCTAGGAAGTCTTTGCTGAATAGTATTCAAACTCAACAAGTCCAGCAAAAGTGCCCCCTCCTTTCCGCACAAATCATACATACAGCATAGACATCATAGCACTTCTCAGAAAAATGCACAAAGCAAATTTGCACCCTTCTGATGGTGTATTCACCAAACCTAAAGTTTCTAAAGTTCCCCAAACTTACATGAATGCTCTAATATTTAAACTAAAAGACAGATACCACAAACTCTACATTTAGTACAGAAATGCAGATCTGTCAGTCTGCATGTCAAACTTGTTCTCAGTGTGTCAATCAGTTTTGACCTCTTTATATGTAAGTTGCCTCTTGCTTTAACATCTCAAGGACCATGCCATTAGATTCTCCTCTCTAAGTGACTAAATAAGTAGTCAATTCAGTTAGTAGTGTGGTTACTCTTCTTCCACTGGATACCAATAGCAAGAAACCCAAGCAGAGGCTTGAGGAGTGCAGATGCAATCACTTCCTGAGCTGACTGGAAGTATAAAGTTGTAAAAGCAGTTGGGAAGGTCAAAAAGATAAAGTAAACTTCTCTCCCTTTTAATTGATTAGATTTTGTCGGACTTTTTTATTAGGTTAACCTGTTCTATGAAAAGTGGAGTAGAGTTTTCATTGTCACATAGACAAGATGAACAGCAGTCTGAGGCTGATGATAAGGAAGACTGGGCCTCAAATGTGATGTGAAAGATAAAATACAAGCTGAGTTGTTTAAGCCAAGGTTTTGACTTCATTTAACGTCGAACTTAAGTACGCACTTAGTCACTTCCAAATGTCAGTTCGTACTCATCTCATAGAGAAGATAAGACAGAAAGGATAGATCTCTGCTTACTAGAATATCTATTTAGAACTAAGGAATAATTACCGCTCTGAAGAAATGACTGAAATCAGTGACTTCATTGTACTTCATCATTTTTAGGCATCTTTTGGATGATTGCCAATAATTGGCAGATTGAACAAGAATTTTGAATTTGTATAGCTCATTTTAACACATTCTATTTTAGGCACTGAAATCTTATCTTCAATGTTGACTGGCGGTGAGAAAGTATTCATGGAGGAGCTGCAAGGCATCTTCTGTGAGAAGAGGCCAGGGATTGCCTCATGACAGACATAGTCCCTTCTTTTAGTTTAAAGCCATTGCCCCCTGTCATATCATTATGTAACATTTAAAAAGTCCCTCTGCAGCTTTCTTGTAGGCTCCCTGTACGCATTTGAAGTCTGCTATAAGGTCTTCCTGGAGCCTTCTCTTCTCCGGGCTTAACAACCCCAACATTTTTGGCCTCTCTTCACAGGAGAGGTCTTCCAACCCTCATCATTTTTTTGGTGACCCTCCTCTGGACTTACTCCAAAGAGCCTGTGTTGTTCTCATGCTGGGACACCTGAGCTAGACACAGTACTCCAGATGGGGGCTCACAGGAGCAGAGTAGAGAGGGAAAATCACCTCCCTCAACCTGCTGGCCACATTGCTTTTGATGCAGTCCACAATATGGGTGGCTTTCTGGGCTGCAAGCACACACTGCCGTGTTATGTTGACCTGATGTCCTTGTCAACCAACAGTTCCTGTTTGGGATTGTCCAGACCCATGTGCAAGACCCTGCACTTGGCCTTGTTGAGCTTCATGAAGTTCCTGCAGGTCCACCTCTCAAGTGTCCCTCTGGATGGCATCCCTTCTCTCCAGCACATCAGCTGCACCACACAGCTTGGTCTCATTGGCAAACTTACTAAGGGTGCACTCGACGTTACTTTCTAAGTCGCTGACCCATGAGTTTTTTCAGCTTTGCTTTCTTTTCTTATTCTGTTGATGAGAGGGACTGAAAGAACAGCTTGGATGATCAGCTGGCACCAGGACAAGGTCAACCCAACACATTTAAAAAAACATAAACTCTTTAGTCTCTCAAAGAGATCTTAAAATTATTTCCTTAACCTCAAAAAAACCACCAGAA
The DNA here is from genome assembly GCA_013398955.1 of Callaeas wilsoni. Taxonomy (NCBI): domain Eukaryota; kingdom Metazoa; phylum Chordata; class Aves; order Passeriformes; family Callaeidae; genus Callaeas; species Callaeas wilsoni. The sequence goes on from VWPU01011402.1 coordinate 71,082, forward strand.
AGTAAAGTCTTAAGAAGGATCAAGTCTTTCAATGGACGCAGTCACAATTTGGTAATCCTAGAATCCTTTCAAAATTAAGCAATTAGAAATTAACAAACAAAGTACTAGAGTCAAAAAACTTGTATTCTTATTAAATCCATTTTGCAGCAGAGTTGATGACCCAGACACTTACAGTTTATATTTGAACGTAAAATAAATTTTTCATGAACATGAAAATTATTTCACTTGAAGCATGTCTGAATCATCCAGGTTATATTTTGACATAAGATAATTCAGATGGCAAGATTTAGAAGAAGTGATTAACACCTCAATCATGAAAATGACCTTCAGAGCAAGCGATCGTAACACATTGTGTTTAATTACTTATTCCTTTTAAAATTTTATACTGAGCATCTGAAGTGAAATTAATATCAGTGTTTTCATTAATATTTTTAATATTAAACTCAGTGAAATATGGAGATATATATTTTCTAATTTTATTCTTTACCTAATTGTGTAGTAGTGCACATTCAGAATGTAACGTCAAATCATTTTGTTTCAATGAAGATATAGCTGTACTCCTAGATTATATTTTGCTTCTAGTTTTAATTTTCTGATTAAATTCCACTTGATTTATAATGCCACAGTCTTAAGAGATACATTATATGCCAAAATTTTAGAGGCAGCAGAGATCAGTGTCTAAAGACTGCCTTCTCTAAGACAGTAAATTACATGATGACCAGAAAAAACATTCAAAATGCCTAATAAAAGTTAATAATTTTAAAACAATTTAAAATAAAATTTAATAAACAAAATTAAATGTATTAACATGATTTGGCCTAACCAATTCAATGTATTTTAATTTGTTTCCAGTTGCCATTCATTTATAAGTGTATAATATTTTAATAGTTGATGGTTAAAGTTCTCAGTATATTAAAATATTTTTTTAAATTCAACTGATCATTGGAAGCAATTCATGCTGTCATCTGTCTTTAAAGGGGTCTGGTCTTTGAAAGAAAAGTTGTTCCTAAATTGAAATTACTGAAGATGAAAGTGGAACTAAAACTATTTTTCAAAGAGTTAAATTAATTACTCTTGCTATAGTGTTATAAATCAAGTGCCATAAATACTAGTATTTTGTAGTTAGATAGTGCTTTCAAAAATGCAGACTTTCAGAGAACTAATTTAAAATTCTGTATGTTTGCCAGGAAAACAAACAGTCAACACATGCACTTTTTGCTTCATAATCCAGAAAAACAAATGTCTTGCTCTGAAAATACTTCATTTTGAAGTCAAATTACTTTTACTCATTTCTGGGCCTGCTAACACTGCCACTTCATTTTAAAACTTTAGTTCAACTGCTATACTTTTCACTGCATGAACTATTCTGGACTTAATCTAAATGGTACAATGTGTAGCGGTTGTCCAAACAGTGTCAGTTTAGGGAGAGAAAAAAATTAGTGGTTATAATTAAGCGATGGGCAATCTATCACTAATTTTTGAGTAATGTTTCAGTGTTTGATAGACACCTTGATATCACACTACCCTTGTTAGCAAATAACTAACACTAAATAGGAAACAACTATTGTAAATCTACTGACAGGATTTGTACCCAAAATATCTACTTGTAATAGTTAACCGCCGTTATAGCTAATTGGAAAAAAAGAATCACCAAAAAACCCACAGCAAAACCCAATATCTTATCCTTGTAGGTTAAATATGTTAGGGAAAAGCACTATAGTCAAACTGCTTTGTCAATAACGAAGAATCAAAACAAAAGCAAAACTGCAGATTGCTTTTTCCTTTTCAAATTAGAGTCTCCTAAGTGCTTGTGTGCAGGTGTCTTTTTTATAAATATAACAAGGAATTCTTACAGAAACATGTCCATAAAGGTTAAGACAACTATTTTAACATTTATTAGTTAGAAATTAGTTAGTGGTTCATTAGCACCACTGCCTAATGAACAGAAGTTTCTGTGGCACCCAAGAAGTAGAACTTAGAACACAGGCCATCTGAAGAAAATATTGTAGAGGGAGGCTTTAAAAGATTTAGGCAGGAAAATAATCTAGATTTTTTTTCATTTTTTGCTGAAATGTCAAGGATAATTTTGAACAATGCACAAGTGATATGTGGACAAAGATTTGTGGTGAATGGAAGAAGGATATACAGCTATACAGAAATTCCTGAAACTGTACTTGTTCTTTGTTCTGTGAAGAATGACATTCCTCTCAGTTCAGTGGATGCAAATTGCATCCTTTTTTATCTTGTACATTATGTGACATTCGTCACAAGCTGGAATGAATAGGAAAAAAATATTTTATGCAGCAAAAATGCAGAAATGATTCAGCTTGATAAAACAACTGTAAATATTTCTGCAGTCATATAATCCCATGTGTTTTCATGTTGCTTAAGATGGATCTATCAAAACATTATGTATGAACTAGCTCAGCAGCACATTGAACATTTAAATAAAAGTGAACATCATTTTAGAGAAATTTTACTGTATCTCTAGCCATTGAATATTTTGTCATGATTCTGTAAAAATGTCAAGATTAGCAATAAAGGCAATGGTGTCGATCCAACAGGTCAACAAAGTCAAGTTGTTTCTATGGTTCTGTGCAAATTCAAACGACAAGGTAGCATTTTATTGTTTGCAAAATTTACTCTGTATCTATGGTAATAGTTTGTTTCCTGGCTGAATTAAAAATAATACACATTGATTTATTCTGTACTATACCATACAATAGCTCATTTCACCTGAATGTATGGGTGACTAAAGTAATTATCATTCAAGTCTTAATATAACTAATCTTGAGCTACTTCAAAAGAATTAGATAAAATTCTATTTAAGTTAATATTGATTTGTCCTCCAATAAGGAGATAAATTTTTGTTCTTGCTATAATATTAAACCCATGTAAAACCTGTGAAATAAGCTTCTCAGCTGTGGTAAAGAGTAGGTCATACCTGTGAATCCAGGTAGACAGAGACACCGATAGCCTCCCAGCCTGTTGATGCAGCTTCCTCCATGTAAACAAGGCAAAGTTTCACACTCATTTACGTCCATCTCACACAGAGACCCATAGTAGCCAGGTGCACAGTTACAAATGAATCTTTAGAATAGGGAAAATCAGGTATGTCAATGGAAGTAACAATGAGATCTATTGCAATATTTTAAAGCCATATATATCTCCTGATGCCAAGTTGGTTTCCCTAATCCTCATCCATATTAAAATAATGAACATAGTTTTCTCATTTACATGTTTCTGAAGCAAAGAGAGTGATTTACTTTTTGTTAAATTAATAGAAAAATTTGACACAGTAATTTTAACTGAAGGTATAAGGAATGACTTAAGGCCTAATGATCTTCTGACACAAGTCTCTGAATAACTTGTGAAGTGCTGTTGAACAAACACAGGGTTTGTAGCAATCTAACTCAAGATCAATTTTCTTCTATTTCAGTCTTCTTCCAAATTAAAAAAAAAAAATGTGAGGAGGAAAAGTACAAGTTGTGCTGAAGACATTTTCCCTTCTATCTTCCTTTAAGGTCACATAAGAAACAAAAAACTGAGTCAGTAGCATTTTCTTACTCCATTTTACCTTGCCATATGGCGAAGGTCCCATCCAAACCCAGAATTAACATAAGGAAATCAGGAAAACATTTAATTTACTGGTAACTAACCTGTTTATGAGATCCAGGCAAGTTCCATTGTTCTTGCAGGGTCTTGATAAGCATTCATTAATCTCCACTTCACATAGGGTTCCAGTAAAGCCATGTTGGCAGGAGCACCTAGCAAAAAGGATGTCACCACATCACTTCTTAGGTCATTATAAAGATTCCAGAAAAAAATATGGCAGATGTTGACAGGTATTAATTAAATGGTACCAAAATCATGTTTGCCTTTTACTGGTAATTGCAAAGGGCAGTACTCTGACAAGCACCAAAAAGTACAGTGTCTGAAGCCCAGTAAATAAGACTTCGGTTATTATTAGCTGAAGGCAACAGGCTTTGTGCTGACCCCACTGTGCAAGGGCTTGCTAAGAATATGCCTTGGCCTGAGCTGCTTTTCACTTGTTTTGACACCTGCCCTGCAGCCAACTGACTGATGCCTCTCATGCTATAGCTTCAGCTCTGGAAGAGCATCTTTGGTGAGGGTGTGAGACACTGAAATGATCATGGTGTTACAAATAATAGCCTTTTGTGTTCCACTCCTGAAGGATGGGTGACATCCAGAGGGACCTGGACAACCTTGAGAAGTGGGCCCTTGGGAATTATATGAGGTTTAACAAGACCAAGTGCGAGGTGCTGCAGCTAGGTGAAAGCAACTTTGATATCAACACAGGCTGAGGGCTGAACAGATTAAGAGCAGCCCTGCTGAGAAGGACTTGAGGGTGCTGGTGAGTGAGAGGCTCCAAGAAGGCCTGAGACTGAAGATTAGAAAAATCCCACTGTGAACATCATAGTTCTCTTGACAAAGACTTGTAGATGCCAGTGACTTGCAGCAAGACTGCCAATTCTTGAGGAAGAGCAAAATCACTGATCACAGGATGCACACAGACATTGTGAGAGTAATCATAATCAAAGAGACATAATTGCAAAATTTCTTATATAACAGCTATAACTACATTCTTCATGAATCTTTTCTATTAATTTCAATTCAGATTGTTTGTACTATTGTAACTGGACTAACAACAACTCTCTGCTTTTTAAAATTAGACCTTTATGATTTTAATTAGCCCTACAATAAATTCTTGGGGTCTTATTTATGGTGTATATGTATTACTGTTTGCACACAAGAAGATTTAGACTATAATGTAACTGTCAAACACATTACAAACAGCTCCCCCTACCCCTCCTTCACTGAAGGTCAGCAAACATTAGACAGGCAAAGTACCAAATGAACAGCTAGATGATAAAAATCCATGTATCATATCCGTCGTTCAAATAATTTTCCTGACCTGTAGTGGTTGACCCCATCCACACAGAGACCTCCATTCTGGCATGGATGGGAGATGCACTCATCACTGTTAACTTCGCAGTAAGCACCCTCAAATCCTGAAACACAGATTTCATTAACCGTGAATGAATGAACTCTGCTACTTGATGTGAATGAAAGGGTCACAGATTCTCTTAGAGGTTTGGCTATCTGAGCCCAGGACTAACTTAGACAATGAAAGCGTCAGGCCTGGTAAACAGGCTGCACTCGAAGCTGTTTAAGAAAAGCCTGAAAGAAGCATCAGCAATGACTACATCTTCTCTTTGGAGCATTTAAGCTGAAGCTCTTTGCCCTTGGTATCTGACTGAGCTGTGTTGCAGCTATGGCCAATGCCTAGCCATGTAGCTGCTTATCAGTATGCTGACTTTGGCCTACAGACAGGATCCCTGGCTTGGCCTTGGGTCTGCCCCATTCCCTGTAGCCTTGACTGGTGATCTGGCATACTCTGTTGTTCCTGGACACAGCCCCTGGCCCTGCCTTGCCTGCCTCATCCAGATACTGCCAGACAGTAACAGTCCTGGCAGTGTGACACTCCTGGCAGCCCTTTGCTTCTGGAGGAGACAGCCCTTACTGCTCACTGACCCTAAGATCAGGACTTCAACTAGAAGTAACCCTGAAAGAACTTTCTCCAATTATTTTTGTCCCTTAGCTTCAACAAGTTAATTTCCAGACAATATATGAAGTCTAAGCGTACTTTAATGAACCAGAGAGAAAAGATTTGGATAGACCACCTGGCTAAATATACTGGGTAAATGTAACCCATTTTAAAGGACTGAAAATGCTTTCTTGGAGTGTGGGACAAAATCAGGAAATAAAAGCTAATTCAGTAATTGATATATTACAGAGAGTAATGGAAGTTAGAGGACCACATTTATTCAAAGCAGTCAATAGCTGAGAAAAAAAAAAACAGCTAGTTTTAATATTTAAATGAAGAAAAAATGTGATTAAGATGTTATCTGCACAGTACACTACTTGCATAATACATTACATTTGCCTGTGTAAATGTTCCAGAATATGTACTAAAGCAAAATAAGACACTTTTCAGTGATACATGAACCCTATTTCTGCTCATAGACAGCATACTACATCTTATAATATTTGCATAAATAGGTGTTCTGCTAAATGCATACTTGTGTTAAAATTCTATACATACAGTGGAGAAACTAAAGCTACTTAGTGAACTTTGCACAAACTCAATATATTTGTTTTCAACTGATGGATAAATGAAACCATTGCAATGAGCAAACTATTTGCATTGTATGACTAATATGCAAGTACTGATTGCAGGTTGAGTAAAGACCATTAATAGAGTTCACCAAAGTGGTTTTGAACATGACTTAGATAAAAATCTAAATTAAAACAACTTTAAAAATAGCTATTGAAATTCAGTATATATTGCTATAAATATGGCAGAGGTTCTACCAGACTCTTTGTTAAAACAATAAGCAAAAATTGTTATCTGTACTTTTTTAGATATCTGAATAAGAATAATAATTTCTTTTTTGTTATATTATGTATTTGTGGTTTTCAAAGTACTTTATGAAGGTGGGGACATCATGAAAGACCCTTGTTAGAATAGTATGGCTTATTTTTATCTAGAGAAAATCATTACCGGAAGAAATAAGTGTCTTGGTCAGAGCTGCAGAGAAAGCTGTAGAAAAGAAGTCTCTGCTGGCACTCCAATATATGATCTAAACATGAGCTCACATCAAAGCAGTTGGTATTTTTCTCTTATCAGGATTATTTCTGTTCAATAACTTTTGGGGCTAGACCTGACTGAAATGAGCTCTTAATATTTGCTGAAGGTTTCACAGCAAGGTCTGCTACAAAGCTAGAAAGACAAAGCCTGGAACATATCTCAAACTAACCTTTCAATTATAGTCACTTATGCTGTTATGATGTTATTCTTTTTTTCAGAAATTTCTTTAGCATGAAGGGATACCTTCATTTATTTGCTACTTTTTATGTTTCACCAAAAAAAACCCCAAACTAAACCAAAACAAAAAAGGCCAAAATAAACCACCAAAAAACCCATCAACCCCCCAAAAAACTGTAAAAGAATTGTCATAATAGGGATAAAAATTCTGTCCCAGTGTACTGTTATGAAGAATCTCCCTCAGTACAGGCAACTTTGTATTCTGAATGGTTTAGTTTATTATGTGCAAATGCGCCTGAACCAGAGTGAACCACTCAAATACTTTTCTCATCTGTAGCGTGTGTAATCTGCATCTTAATGCTGCTGAACCTTCATCTATTCCTGCCTGCAGTTTGATTAAGGAGAAAAGAAAGACAAAAGAATTGTGAAATAGTACACCACAGACCAAGTACTAGGCCTGGTTTTGTGAGTAGGCAGAAGTCACTGACACACAAAATATTCAGTAGCTGTTTGAAATGTGCCATCCGATGCCACTGTGTAAGAGCAGAAAAGATGATAACATGTTTCTCTAACTCTGGTTTAGTTAAGAAATTGGAGGACATAGTGAACGTAAGACACGATGACTCACAGGACTCTGTGTAGTCAACTTCCTCATCTGTAATTTCTCATTTATTTGTAATGATTGAAATTTTGAAAACTAAATTTAATTACTTAGTGGAAGGTTGTCAATAGGCAGGGAAAATGGACCTTCACTGAAAAGGACACACTGAAGGTAAACCAATGTAACATTATAAATAACTCACAGATATATAGATATATTTTAGCTTTATAATGCCATTGCAGAAGAGTTGTGAATATAAAGCAAAACTGAAAAAAAAATTAATAGCTTTTACATAAAATACCTTCTTATTTTTGTGATACTATAGAATATTTAAGCAAGCATCTTAAAAAAATACCACAGTTATCAGATTAAAATATATAAAATGGAAAATGGAAGCATTGCTCATTCTGCTTTTGCCTGTCATGCTCACTGGTTATGGATATTTTATGGTCTTTTTGAAGCAAATAATGTGGAAGTGAATATACAAAGCATTATTTAAACATGTTCTTTGAACACAGTGGTACATATTTTTCCAGCCCATAGCAATATATCAATACCTTGAAAAGACATAAAATAAGCAAACATCTAGCAGGCATTCTACTTTCTCTATTTTTCCTGCAAATGGATAAAAATAATATTTTCATCACAAAATTTTACTCTCTACTACATTATGAAATGAGAAATCTAAGTATTTAATTTACTATAATATTTTCTTATGTTTACTGAAAAATTATCTATCCTTTTTTATTAAAGAAGTATTTTTTTTTCATAATGACATATACTATTAAAAATTATAGACAGCTACTTAGATGATATTTTGATCTGTGATTAAAGCTTGTGAACTAATGCAGTATCTTTTTCTAAGGAATTTTTAGCATTCCCAGCAATTTTTACGGAAGATTTAATGAAAACCTGTTTTCAGCTAAAATGTTTTTTCAGAACCACACAAATCTGCTTAAAAGGATCCCAAAATAGTATTTCATTCATATTTTCTGCATGTCTGTGCTATAGTATGTTTAAAATTTATCAAGCTTTTATAAAGGATGTTTCAATAAAATCATATGACAATAAGCCAATTTTAATTCAGCCCTTAAATATCTTCTCAGAGTAAATTACGAAAAGAAAGCCAGTGCAACACTGCACATCACTTGTACAAACAGGAGAGGTCAAACTTCAAAACAAATACTGTGGTGTTAGGATTAAGAGACTAATAAAATATATATTTTAGGAATATTCTTGAACAGGCACCAATTATATTACGTTCAAATTCAAAAGACTAGTTAAAATACTCATATCTAAGTGGAACTGGTTTAAAGAAAGAATTGGTAGTTTATTTACATTGAAGATGAGTTACCTCATGTGTCTAACATATAAGGACTCTTGTATTTTACGTGATAGTCATACATAATTTAAAGGGTAATTTAATACATTAGGTTATTTCGTATAAGCTACAACTGCTGCCACACATAGCTGTGATCTTCTGGGATACTTAAACTAAAATTTATACGGGGATGTAATTTTTAGAAAAATGGAGACATGTTTCCAAATTATTTCATGTGTTGCAAGAAGAAATAAAAAGACAATGAGGGGAACTGCTTTAAAATGTTTAATATGTCAAATATATTGCTGTATAAATCTATTTTGTAAAACATTTTGTGATAACAGGCTTACTACTGTAAAATGATTTTTATTTGTCAAACATATTTTGCTGTATTTTTTGTCACATTAGAAAAAATGAAGATGTAAATAGAATCTTATAAGTATTGCTGGTATCCATATTTTTTTTTAAATCAAATTGATACAGTGATTAGTGTAAAACATATATTTGTGAATGTATTGCATACATATAGATATATTTGAGGAAGTATCTCAGAAAGGTTAACAATTTTTGTAGCAACATAGCATATTCAAGACTTTCAGAAATTAACAGAGATGAAAAACAACTGAAAGTTATTATAGTTCTTTGTGGTAGAAAATATAGTCTTGTCTCTATTTTCAATTGTTCAGGTGGCATGAAAGTAACTTTAATGATATGAGGTCTACAAACATCTGGAAAGCTCTTACTCAAGAGGAGACAGATGCTTTTTTTACTTCTGTATCTCTGAAATATAGGAAATGCTACATTTCTCAACTCTCTCTGTGGGCCTTCTGGGAGCTGCAAAGTGATGGAATATGCAGAATATAGAAGATAAATATCTGCTGTCACAGTTATGGTCATTTTCTTCTCCTTATTCCCTTGCAGAGAAATATTACGGAATTGACCTCTTCAGGTAACAGGATTCCAATGGGATTCTTTTGCCATGAGCTCTCTACTATTTTGCTCATCAGAACAATATCATGGATGTTTGTCTCCTTACCATGAACTATTTATGAACTAAAGTTTGCAAACAGCAGAGATATCATAGCAGCCCCATAATCATTAGTTCAGGTACTTAGGTTGTTCAGCATAACATAAGTAGGTACATAAATCAAAATCAAAGGTGTGTAAATATTAGGCACTGTAAAAAAGCTATTTCCTTCTGTGAATTATGTATGTGTGTGTCTGAAAAAGAAACTGGCACTGAAGGGCTCAGAAATGTGACAATGGCAAACTCCAATTTAAATAACTTGTTTTTCATCATCTATTTATTATTTCTGCTTGGTATTATGAAGTTTGCACATTATAATAATTTTCAGTTAGCCTTGCTTCAGACATGGGCTGAAAAATACTTTGCCTTAGTTCAAATTTCTAGCTGTAAGATGCTATAGACCAAATAAAAACAATCATTAGCATCTAGAACAAAGAGTAGGTGTCATGGGAAAGAGCTAATGACAGGAGACTGATAAAAGAGGTGAAAAAGTCCTAGAAAAATCTGTTTAAAACAAGGACTTCAGAAATTACCTTGAAGCATCAAGGAAGTATTGCTTTTAGAAAGGTTAAAGAAAAAATAGAATGTCTAATTCCAGTAAAAACTGTAGCTATTGTTTCTCCTTAGAGATGAGTCCTTTTCATAGATTTCCCTGGAACAATACACATAGTTTCCCTACATCCTAAAACCGATAGTTTTAACCTTAAGCCCCATGCAACTCCTTTTGCATAAACCAGTTTTTCAACTTCTCAGCTTCTAGCTTTATATCTTTAAAGCTGCAATGAGCACAAATAAGATGACAAGGCTTTTGTGTACTTGTGTGCTGTAACGACATATGTTGCTTCTCCTTGTTCTTTTTACTCCTCTCTAAAACTGCATGCTTCCCAGAACTACGAAATTAAAAAAAAACAAAACCAACAACAACAAAAAAACATCTCTACAGCAATAATAAAACATCAAGAAGCAACTGGTAAAAAATTCAGGCTGTCTACCACTGGAAAGATTTTTCCTAAGCTGCCTAAATAGTTGGCAGAGTGACATAAATATTTCTATAGCATTAGCCGTTTGACTTTGTATGTCTGCTTTGCGTGAAATGAGGTACATCAGAAAATAATGCCTCCTTAATGTAATACTGTGGACATCCACAACCAGTCAAATTAATCCAGACATTTCCGCTTTACTCCTTTCAACAATACATACATTATTCTATTGACCTAATTTCCCTTTTACCATAACTCTTTAAAATGTTGCTGAGTTAACATAAATGTAGGCCAAATAATCTGTATTTCTGAAAAGAGTAGGTAAAGCTTTGATATGAACACTCTCTATACGTATGCAATACCTAATATATAATATGCAGCATTTCCTGATAATTTTTCTATCACGACCTAACCTGCATATGGAAAATTGCTTCCACTGTAATAAGGAGGCTGCATCAACATCCTGATCTTATCCCATCCGTATTACTTGGACTAACGAAGGAAGTTCTACAGCTAATTTTAAAGAGAGATTAATTTCTACCTTTTAAGAAGCAGGAATTCTAGGAACCATTTTAATTCAACAATTTTGCCCTTCCCTTCCTGTCAGCAACAACACTATCTGCTGGTCCTACTAGCTTGCCTTGTACTATACCTGTATCTACTAATAGTTCTCATAAAAGAATAAATCACTGTTAAAAAAAAAAACTTGTTGGAAAACGCTAGATATTTTCTGGTCCGTAGTTTATAGTTGAAAATTATTTTTTTATCTTGTTATTCTCTGCAATATTTATGTGCTAGTAATTACACAGGTTTCACACTTTGTGAAAACTGTTACCTTTTATCTCCCATTTCATCATTAATTAAACTTGTTCACCACTCCTAGCCAGAAAGCCAATCTTGCACTCAGTAGTTGTATGCCCTCTCATAGTTTTCCTTGATTTTGAATACATTTTTTCAGTAATTTTTTTTGTCTTGGAACACAATTGTTCTCAGAAAGCTTCACTATTTTTACCAAACTGTCCTATCTTTCTTTTGGGTTACTTCTACAAAATTATCAGTTTTGTGCTTGACATTATGTAGAAGAGTATGGTTTAATGCCCATACTCTTGTTTGTTTACCCTCTATTTCACTTATGTATGCAGCTGAATTACTCTTTGGATCTTTATCATGTAGATCTTTTGGGGAATTTATGAACAGTGGCCGAGGCTCAGCTACAAATATTTCAACATTATTTAAATTCTATAGTTTTGCTTACATGTCCTGCCTCACTCTTCTGTTACATTAAATTTTCATTTTTATTATTAAGATTAATTCTAAGAATGGAATTCTCCAATACTGGAAAGGCATGTTGATAAATTAGGCAATAAAAATTCTGCTATTTGCCCTAAGTTGTCCATTCCTCCTGTTTTCTTTGCATTTAGTGTGTAGTATTTAAGGAGATTCAGTGCTGCCTATATGATTAACAGCTCAAACCCTTGTGTCCTCCCAATTGTCTTGATCAAACCCTTGATTACCAATTAGTGGCAAAGTATTTGGGAGGGGTTTTCTGTAGACCTCTTGGGAAACTTGTTCTACAGCAGTGGTTCCTAAGCTTTTGCAATAACAGCCCTCCCTACAACACTCTTGCAACCTTGAATATACCATCGTGCAATTGTAGAGATCACCATTTTTTAAACTGCTTAACCTACTAACACTGTTTCATGATCTATTATATGAGATCCCAGTTTTGTTACACAAATATTATAATCTATCTCCTTGCAGGAAGAAAACCTCTGTATCTAGGGCAAATAGGTCAAGAGGAAGTTTTACATTAATAGTATTTATAGAATTTTAGAACTCTTTACAGCAAAATCAGACAACTGTAGTTCCCCAATGTACATACAGGAACAAAGATGCACGGTTTTGCTTTATACTAGAGCTAATCATAACTTCATTACCTTCCTACCAATTTGTTGGGGTAATTCTGTCCTAAACTAACATCTTACATTAACTTTGATTATGCCCAATTCATATTCTATCAGCTTTTGTCTTTGATGCAGTCCAGCTCCCTTTAGTCAGTGTGTATTCTCTTTTTCTTCTAAATATGTACAACCGTCAACAGTATAATTTATGGCCCTGTTGTACCCATCTCAGATATGGTGTTCTACAGATAGTTGTCAGAATTTGGTAAGCACTGCTACATTTTGTGATTCCTGTTACACCAGACTCAAACTTTCTAATGACCAGACTGTTAACTACTGGCAAGTTTAATCCACATTCCATTTACTGCTGAGTCAAGTGCCTTGGAGTAATCTACCTATGTCAATGTGATTGCCCTTTGTGATCAGATCTATAATCCTGACAAGTTTATCAGGAGAAAAAGGGAGGAACATGCAAGACAAAAATAGACAAATAATATAAAAGAAGACAACAGAGGAATTCGATTTTGTCAAACTGCTTTCAGTTAAAATTCTGTATTTTTCTGTCTCTCCTTTTTTTGACAAGAATCCTGAATAAATGGTTGCATTTTTCCTAGCATGAGTGATCAACTCACTTTATGAATTATGCCTTTTACCCCTTTTCAATTCTGAATTTTCCACTTTCCAAGATTTGGTAGCAATGTATGTTACTGATTCACATAACTGCCCTACTACTTCCCCAAAGATTCCTAGCTGCAAGCTTCCAGAATTCTTAAAAATTCCATCAAAGCTCCTGGAGAATCCTGGCTGCATGTTTTTTTGATTCTTCAGAAATGGTGCACAAAAATGTTTAGAAAAGATGACTTTTTCTGAGGAATGTTAAGAAAAGACTTGAGTTACATTTCTCTCTATAGATCATGTCTGAAAGAGGTTTCAAAAATCAATATATTGTGTCAAAAGCTGTTTTTGAAAAACGGCTTTTCTTAAAGATGCTTCAATAAGCAACTTGCATACCTCCCCAGTGATGTTTGGGGTTTTTTGACCTCAGCAGCTTGTGGCAATCGTTACCTTAATAGTAAAAAACACCAAGGTATTAAATACTTCTGATTCCTAGATATTATATCCATATCTTTGTAGCTTAGTAAATGACAAGAATAGTACTGTCATGTAACACTGCAGATAATATATTTGCTATCCTTTGTCCCTAAGAGGTCCCTACCTTTATAGGCATAACAGTAAAGACTTCAAAATCCTGCTCCAATTCCAGTTTCAGTAATTGAACTCCCCAGCTACTCAAATTTTCTAAATTTTCAGTGCAGTTGTTAATTAGTTAATGTATTCTTCAATTCCTACACGGAAGCGCATAGCAATGTTCTGCACAGTTAAACCATTGCTTCGTTCCACCTTAGCAGTTCTTGTACTTTGAGGGAGAGATTGTGTCTTTTAAGCCACGGCCCAGGGAAGCTGTCAGCACCTGCTGTGATTTGTCTTGTTGTGCATACAGGGAGCAACCCACTATATCCATTAGGCAAGGGAAGATTACTCGCCTGATGTGCCAGGCCTTCCTGACAGCTCAGCAGGAAAATAAACCATTTCCAACTTGCTCCAATTTTTGTACTTTCACCAATTTGCATATATTTTTTTCTAAATCTGCCTGTTTTGTCAATTTAGTTTGTCTCTGCTGGCCAGGTGCATGTCTATCTGTATGTCATTGTAACAATTGACTCAGAAATACTAATTCTGAGTGCAGAATCTAAACCACCATAGATTTTTATGTATTGTACTGTAATATGATAAGTATTGTAAAATAAGAAATTAATAATAGGCAAACTGACCGCTATCTTTCCAGCCTTTTACCACAACTGATAGATCTGCTGCAATTCATGATGGTTTTATGTTCTTTGAAACACATTTTTTTCTACTTACATTAAAGATAGCGATAAAGTCAACATATATTTGCAATTTTGCAGAACACAACAGAAAGTGGAAGGAGTTAGCTATTCCAGTTCTCACCTGTTTTGCAAATGCACATTGGATTTCCATCTACTTGTGCCAAGCAGGTTGAATTGTTTATACATGGATTGTAAGGCAGCTCACAGGGACTGAAGCGCTGGTGGCAGAAGTCACCAGTATAAAAAGGAGGACAAATGCATACGAACTGCCCCGGCTTCACAGATTCAAAACAGGTAGCTCCGTTCAAGCATGGTTCAGATTCACATTCATTTATATCTTCACTGCAGTCTGGCCCTGTCCACCCTGCTGTACATGTGCATCTGGAGAGGGAAAAAAAAGAAAAAGAACACTGATGTGACAGAATAAAAATTAAAAGCTTAGCCCAATCACTTCCATCCATTTATATTTTAAAAATAATTCAGAAAAATTAAAAACAAAATCAATAACATTTTTCTGTGAATATCTTTACTTTTCCTGGCAATTGTATCAGAATGCATTATGAAAATAAGTTATATTCAGGTTATTCTCCCAGAATTTATTTGACTAAAAGCAAAAGGACTTATTCTAAGTCACGGTATCACTTGGAGAACCATCTGGCTTAGGAAATGCAGACAGAATCATGTTTGGACCATTTTTAAGATGAAACAACAACACAAATTATCAAATATGAAAAGAAAATTTTCTAAATGTTAAGGATTAGAAGGACATCTTTTCATATGTGTGAAACTAGTAAGTACTTCAGTATTTGGGATGAAATGCATCAGATAGCATATCCAGTAGACTTCAGAAAGAAGGTAGGGGGCATGAAGGATTCTAATTTCACTATGTTCTTTCTCTTTTATGAATGCTTTCATGAAGATCTGTTAGTGATAACACAGAAGAGAAAACTTCGACCAAAATCTAAATTACATCCGATTGTAAGGAACCTATCTTCATGAATTAGATAAATATATTTTTATTCACAATATAAATATGATAAGGTTCTGTAAATTCTTAGAAAAACATTTGTTAATGATTTCAAAGATTGCAGAGCCAAATTTATTCACTAGCTGCAATAAAAGAGGCCTCTATGTTCTTTAAAAGTCATACATTCCTGTTACTTTCACTGTAAACAAAATTGAATTCAATTTTATTTTTGCAACTATTTGGCATGACGAGAGACAATATGAAAGATGAACTATTCCAGGTCTTGTCTACTTTGATCAATATTGATTTCAGGTATTAAACCATTCAAATTTATCTTCATAGTTATAATTTGATGAGAGGAATTGTTCTTAAATAAGAAATAGGTCATTTAATGGAGAATCTGTTATGTAGTTCTGTTCTGTAAGGCACAGGTATTGTTTGCCATATGACAGGCAAATTTCCCCCCTTAAAAAGAATATAATCTTTTCTTACAAATTTTTAGTGTTCTGTGTTATTTATTTGTGGGATACAAATACCATGTCATATGAAATGGAATGGATATTACAAAGGAACTTTATCATTTTAAAGGCCTGAGTGTTTTACCATTAAGGATTCAAAAATCAGATTACTGTATTCTTCTCATGTTAAAAACTAATAGTTGTTAGTATCAAAAACATTCAGACATTCTTAAAATAACTGACAAAAACCAAATTTCAGGACTCATCAGTTACAGTACTTAAAACTTTTGGAAATATGGCAAAAAAAATATTTTTTTTTATTCTATGCTTATATAAAACAAATATATCTGCTTTTGCTATACATGGCAGAATCCATTTATTATGTAGAAGCAACATCCAGTGAATTAAACCGCATCCCCTTATCAGTGCTTTACTGAATTTTCTCTTAAGTCAATGTATAAAAGCATCAGACTCTTACAAATTAAGCACCTCTAAATGTCTCATACGGAACACAGTAGAACACTCTGACCCAACAGATCAGAACACAGAAGTTAATTGTCTTACAGCTGCTCATTTTTTTCTTGACTTCTTTTAGGAAGTTCTGAATAAATTACTACTGATGCACTACTACAAATTGGTATGTAGTAGTTGGCTATGCTCCATTTTTAGCTTAGAAAGCTCATTAAATGGAGAACCTTTCACTTTGTGTTAGGAGAACATGGTTCAGTTCTGACCTGGTCCGACTTTATGCACATAACTGAGGTGCAGAGGAGCAAACATTAAACACGTTTCATTCCCTTTTTTTCCCTAATGAGTTTCATAACTGCCTTTGAGTTATCAAAATTATTCTGTATGACTACAGGGAACATTAAGTCCCTGAAACACAGTAGTTATCTGCCCTACACAACTAGCCAGTCCTACCCTGACTTCATGCCAGCTGCTAGCTGAGATGCAACAGTCAATATTAATGCAAAGGAGACAATTAATAACAGAGCTTTTTGTGCTCCTTTCTGGATTATTAAAAAAAGTTACTGGAGTCCCCATTAAACGTGAAAAAAATACATAGAAGTGTCTATCCTGAGGCCCAGTTTTAATAATCAAGACAAAATCTTGTCTTAATGAGACCTGTTATTTAAACAAGGTAAGGAGGTGTTAGGACTATTAAAAGCACATTATAAATTAAGCTACTTTAGCTTGTATTCTTGGAAATTATCTAATCAAAAGGCAAAAGCCCTAGCAGACTTTTTCAAAATTGCTAATTTTTTTTCACTCCATTAGAAAAATCAAGATGATTTCTAGAATTCTCTGGGGAAATAAAAGGCTAATATGTGCTTTTAAGAGCCCATATAAAGATAGTCAATGCTGAATTTCTTTCTATTGTTTTACCAACTTATCAACATAAATATTTTTCTTTCCAATAACCAAATCCAAATACACTCATCGATATTAGAAAATCAAATTGTGACTCTTTTATATAAACTATTCATTTTAATAATATAAGCCCCAATTACTGCTTAGATTGTGACGTGTGTAGAACTCCTACAACATATATAAATCAGGTTCCATAAGTATTATCTCTTTGCTTGCTATACATCTCTCCATAATTTGAAAAGCTTTCTATTAAAAAAAAAAAGGAGAAGGTAATGAAAAGATGCAAATCATATCCATGGTTTTATATTTTATCACCTCTTTTAACATTAAAGTCAAAATTAAAAATTTCAAGCCATAGTCATGAATTCTGTCCAGAAAAGTAATGTTAATGCTATAAGTTCCTCTGTGGCTATATGATGAGTTAAGTATAAAATTATTTGGTTCTTACCTGCTTGAAAATTCCTGTTCTACTTCTCACATTCCAGCAAAATATATAAGAATCACCTGCCTTACATTGTACCTTAAAGGTTTTAAGGAATTAAATAACAGGAAAGTCTTAAGAATACCTGACTTGTTGATTTTGGAAAAAAGTTTCTGAGGTTCATCTAGACTCCCCTGCTCGAAACAGGTACAACTAGAGTTTTCACAGGTCTATGTCCAGCCTGGTTTTGAGTACTTCAAAAGATGGAGACTCCACAACCTCTGTGGGCAATATATTCCAGCACCTGACCACCCTCACATTAAAAAAAAAATGGAGTATTTTTTTCATCTTCATGTGGAATTTTAATTTTTACATATTTTCCTGTCATTGGATACCTCTGAGAAGAGTCTGCCTCCGTTTTTCTCACTCCCTTTTATCAATTATTTGTACACATTGGCAAGAGCTTCTCTGCACCAAAACCATTTTTTTAGTGTGCTAACTGGAGAGACAGTCTCTCCTGAATTTTAAGAGTTCTAAAGTGGCTGCCTGTATTGGTGGGTTTATTCCAACCTAGCTCAGCTAGAAGCCCTGGAAAAAACGCCAAAGCTTAACAAAAGCACATGGTGTGAGTCTTGGGGATGGTCCTGTGCAGGGACAGGAGCTGGACACGATGGTCCTTGTTGGTCCCTTCCAACTTGGCATATTCTGTGATAAGCAGTAATGCAGATGAATATTCCAGAGCAGAACAAATTTCAGAAGAAGCCATTGTTTTTTGCTTTTAGACCTCTTTCTTTACAGTAGAAAAATGCAAGAAACTGGTCTTTTTAGTCCTCTATATAAAAAACATTTCAGAAAATATCAATCAGAGCACTTACCGGTGCTACAGATAAAGGTGGGTTTGCAGACAAAATTGCGATATTTAAGAAGCAGCAGAACTGCTTTGTCCTCAATGGCTCAGTCAAAGCAACCGGAATCCTAAACTGAACCCTCAGCTATGGTGTGCCCATCATTCAGCTGCCTCTTTGACAGATTCTTGATGAGACATGGCAAGACATTCAGTGAAGTTTAGGTCAGCCTGTTAGCCGTACAATACATGCAACAATGGGCCATTCTACAGTAAGGATTTATGTTGTTTAGTGCATTCAATCAAAACAGCTAACAGCCTGAGAAACCACGGTGCTCACTGACAAATTTATTTCTTGTAAGCTAGAGGCTACTGGAGCATCTGAAGTAGTGAAATGAGAGCTTGCTTTCAATACATGCACAGCTTGAAATTTAGGGCACCAACACACATCACAAAGCTTCAAGGACATACACTTCCAGTCACTACAAAGGCTTCAAACACTCATGTTTCTATCTCTTCTTTCCTCCTAAAAAGATATTTTTTTTCTTTCATACTCTGAAAGTTTAATATGTTCTTTCTTCCACAGACAGCTACCAGACCTGTTTCACCAGCTTCAACCTGCAAAAGTTGTCACAAGTTTATCTCTGAAGTTCTGGTGGTCCTAGTTCTCTGCTCTCATGTGCCACCCCTAGTTAGTCTCCCCAGATTTTCACCTCTGCCTCTCCTCCTCTCCCCTAAATTAATTTAAGCCTGCCTTTACTATCATTACCATTATTCATTTCCTACTTTATTGCTAGAGCTCTCCATTTGTAACTAATCAAAAGTGACACCAATTAACTAATTAGAGAAAGCATTAAGGTGGGCTGCAGTGCTTATGCCCTGATGGAATTAACAATCTTGAAGGATATGGGACAGCAATGGAGTAGTCAGGACTCTGAATTTTAGGAGAGGAAACTTTCAGTTGATTAGCAGTTTAAACTAGATTTCAGTATTTTGGTCCATGAGATCCCCTAGGAAACTGCCTTCAGGGAAAAGGGATCTGAACAAAGCTGGCAGCTCTTTAAGGACATTTATTTTAGAGCACGGAAGTTCTTGATTTCCACATGTAAGAAATTGGGTAAAAAAGGCAAGAGACCAGCATGCCTTAGTAAGTATCTCCTAAGTATCCGAAGTGTAAGAAGGAAAGGTACAGGCAAAGAACAAGGGACATTTATCCTGGGAAGAATACGGGATGTTGTCTGGATATGTAGGAGTGGTATTAGGAAACTTAAGGCCCATTTGGAGCTTAATTTGGCAAGAGCTGCAGGGAATAAGAAGGGATTTACAGATATGTTTGCCACAAAAGTAGGATTAAAGAAAATGTACGTCTGCAATAAATAAGACAGAAGAACTGGCAATAACCAAAAGAGAGAAGACTGAGATATTCGACATTTTTATTTGCCTTAGTTTTTACTGTTAATCTCACTTTTCACATCTCTGAAGCTCATTCTAAGTACTGGGGGAATTAAGTCCTTCCCATCCTAGGAGAAGGTCAGGTTTGAGGAACCTGAATATACCTAAGTCCATGGAACTCCATGAGATGCACCCCAGCTGAGGGAATCAGCTGATGTAGCTTTTTAGCCAGTCTCAACCATAGATGAGATGTGACGGCCGTAAGCAAAGTCCTTAGTGACTGGAAGAAGAAAAGTGTCATGTGCATTTTTAAAAAAGGTGAAAAGGAGAACTGTAGGAACTACTGACTAGTCAGCCTCACCTCTGTGCTAGGGAAGACCAAATGGAGATCAGTAACAAATGGCGTCCCTCAGGGTCTGCATGGGAGCCAATACTATTTAGCATTTCATCAATGACATAGGCAGTGGGATTGAGTGCACTCAGCAAATTTGTGGATGATTCCAAGCTGAATGCTACAGCTGATTCGTTGAAGGGAAGGGATGCCATCCAGAGGGACTTCTCAACTTTGAGGGTTGAGAAGTGGGTCCATGTGAGCTTCATGAAGTTCAACAAGGTCGTGTACAAGGCCTTACTTCTTAATCAATAAAATCACCAACATCAATATAGACCGAGGGATGAATGGATGGAGAGCAGACCTATTGAAAAGGTGGTGGTGGATGAAAAATTGGACATGAGCCAGCAATGCCCACTTGGAGCACAGAAAGACAACTGTATCCATAACTGTATGCATAAAAAGTAGCTAAGTTGAGGGATGTGATTTTGCCTCTCTACAGTGCTCTTGTGAGAACCTTCCTAGAGTACTGCATGGAGCTCTGGGGTCCCCAGTACATGACAGTCATGGATCACTTGGAGTGAGTCCAGAAGATGATGATAAAAACGCCCATAGACTGAGGGAGTTGGGGTTGTTCAGCCTAGAGAAGAGAGACTCTGAAGAGACTTTAATGGATTTTTCAATAATTAAAGTGCACTTATAGAAAAGATAGAGATAGTTTGTACCAGGATCTGTATTGACGGGGCAAGGGATAAGATTTAAACTGAAAGAAGGTAGATTCAGGTTTGATATAAGAAAGAATTTTTTTACAATGTGAGTGGTAAGACAGCGGAGCAGGTTGCCCAGAGAAGTTCTGGATGCCCCATTCCTGGAAGTGTTCCAAATTTGGGTTGAGCAGGGCTTTGAGCAACTTTATGAAGTTAAAGACCTCCCTGCCCCATGGCAGATGGGTGGATTGGACTAGGTGATCTCTAAAGGTCCCCTTCAACCCACAACATTCTAGGACTCTGTGATTCTATGGCTTTTGCCCCTACTTGGATAAGGCCCCGAGCTGTGTGCTGACCCGACAGTGCAGGGGTTCGCCCTGAGCTGTGCGTCACTGGTTTAAGCCTTGTGCTAAGGCCCAGTGACAGCGGCATCCCCTGCTCCAGCTTCAGCCCTGGGAATAGCCCCTCCAGGAAGGGGTGACACCGCTGTTTCCTTCCTGCTCTCACTGTCTGAAAAACCATAGCCCTTTGTTGGGAGGGTTTGGGGCCATGGTGCAGAGAGCAAGAAGTGGGCTGTGATGGCCAAAAATGAGGCTGAAACTAGTTAATAAATCTGTTCTGTATTACAAAAGTAATATTATTTTTTATTCCAGTCTTTTTTTTTTCATAATCTTTGAGACATATATAGTAATCTTTATGAATAATGGTGATGGGATAGAATTTCTAAGTGATTGAGACAAATTCATAAGGACAATAATGACAAAGACTAAAATTCCTATTTCTTTCATTTCTGGAGTTAAGAAGGCAGGAACAATTAACTCCTGAAATAAAATTGCTGTGTTATAAACCTGCTTATTCATTGACCTTTTTTGAGGTATGCCAGAAAACTTTTGATTAAAATGAATAACAGGAAGATCTTTTCCACACCAGTGCTTTCTACTTCAAGCTCCTGAATGGAATCATACAGTTCAGCTCAGGGGTACAACCAATCCCCAAGGTCCCCCTGGACTGCTGGCCACTGTGAAAGCACTGCAGTATAAGAGCACAGGGAACCATATTTTTTTTTTAGAAATGGTATGTCTTGTTGCTTGAGAAACTCTTAACTTATTAAATTATAACTCCTAAGGTAAAATTAAAACCTTAATTAACTCTTAAGTAAAAGTAAATATATTTTGTTATAGTTTATAAAAATTCCATCAATGATGGCATGTCAGGAGGTGAGATATAAGACTTGCAGCTTTGTTTCTGAGAACTATTAGGACATCATTATTACAATTAAGTTTGATTGGGCTCAAGAATCTTAGAGGTCCTTTCCAACCTAAAGCGATTCTATGATTACAATATCATCCTTCATTATTACAACTGCTACAAGAGTTATCACCAATTTTTTTGTAAACTGCGTTATCATCTTGAGCACAGAGACTGAACTATCCTCTCACCTTCTCAGTTTGGCACAAGAAAGTCCTATTAAACTATCACACACAGCTTTGGTTAGTCAATAAGGAAGTTCAGTTCCTTGGGCTGTCAATCTGACAATGGGAAGATTCACTAGCACTGAAATAAGCAATAGCTTGGTTTTATTTCAGTGATGAAGTTCAGGGAAGAAAAAGATTAAACAAAGGAAGAAATAGCTAAAGAAGTTCATCCATTATCATGTGGGTTTGATTCCCCAAAACACTCATGTCTGCCATGGCCAAATGATAAATATTTTTCCAAACTGTGTACAACAAAAAAGTGGCCACATAGGAAGAAATATCTCATTTTACCCTATCACCTCTCTCCAAGGAATTAATCAGTAACAAAGGAAAGACCAATTTGTCCATCACAGAGTAATTTGATAGGTGAACAGAAATTGCACAAATTATACTTAAAAGAAAATTCACCTGCTTTTATCAGCTCTTAGAATATGGATAGGAAGCTGAAATTAAGGAAAACTAAATTGTTATCTTTGTCATATACACATATACCATTTTCTTATTTAACGGAGATGTAGATACTGGCTTATGGGAAGTATATACTGCAGTCTACAAGTTGAATTTGAAGTGGTGGCTGAAAAAGCATAGACAAAGTACTTGGGGAATGGTACCAGGTAACAACAGACATGCATGGATATTGACCCCAAACTGGAGAAAAATTATTTGGGAGGTATATTTCTGGGAAGAAAGGTAAAAAGACTAAGTTTCTGCTACTCTAATAGTGTCTAAGTGTGTCTTTTTCATGTTTGGTGCATACGGAAAGCCTTCAAAGGGCTTATGTAGTTTTCATTCCCTTCCAGCTCAATTGCTTCAGACTTTTAATCACTGTTCTTTTCCTAATTTTTAAGATATACTTTCTTTGTTCTGTATACTTTCCTCCCATAATTCTCTGCTCATATTCTTCCCTTTGGTAACAGTAACTAAAATTTATTCCTTATATTCTGTGTATTCAGGAACATTACATTACAAAAAACCCCAGACAAACATATTTTAAAGGAACAGATAGAGAAAATTGTATTTGTTTGTTTTCCATATATTTCTTCCTTAATCCTCTATTTGAAGCTATGAGTTCGCACAATCACAAGGTAACATTCAGCTCAATGAGACAGCAAGTTATATTTCAGCTTTTACTTTAAGCTCTATTTCAGCTGCAATGCACACATTTCTCTTTCAGGAAACAGAATTTTACATCCTATAAAGTATAGTTATACTTTTAGCTCCCAATTTTTTTTAACGCTTCTGTTTTCTTTTTTCTGTTTTCCTGAACAAGAATATAAGATACATCTTATGTCAGGCTGATGCAACTTTCAGACTACTGGACCCCAGAGATGAGGGACATACTCATTTCCTTTTCGGATCAAAGTATTTCCTTATTTATCTCAATAACAGCAATTGGTCCTATCTACAAGGCCAGATGAAATTACACTGTTTTCTGTTTCAGCCGGCAAAATTAAAAAAATTAAAAATCACTATTAAAACTATCTCAATAGAAATAATGGTTGTGCTTTAAAAGCACAATTACTGAATACTTTTAATTAAGAAAGACAACAAAATAAGCAAAAACCATAACAGGTAAAACTGAAGATTATTGCTGTCATACAGCAGGATCTCTTGGACCATATGGCTGGCTCAGAACCAGAAAATAAAACATGGTTTAGTATCTACAATCTTGTTCATAGACTATGACCATGGGGAAAACAATTGTTGAAGTTCCTTCCCATCAGTCTTGCCTACTTAAACTCATATTGTAGATGCAGCAGAAATTCATTAAAAAATACAAAAAAATTACTCCCATGTTTTGAGAGCATTTTTTACTCTTGCTTTATAGTTTTGATTATTATCTAAGGTGCTAGAAAAACTGTTTATCATGTTGAAGATTTTTAAAATAAATTATAACAATATTTTAAAATACTGAATCATCCCTTAAAATTTAGGAACTCCCATCTCCAAAACTTCCCAAGATATATAAAAAGGTATCATAGTAATATGAAAATTTTGGAGTGCAGCTCAGGAAGTTATCATACAACACAGGGTGAAGAGAAAGAAAGGTCTGTTTAAATTTGTGTTCTATGTGTCAAACGATTTTCTGAGTAGCTGCACTAATTTCTTGAATTACTGCAGACCCCCACAGAGAATGTATATGCATTTTGGCAGGTGAAGCTGCTCTTTTGAGTAACATTCTCTATTAATGAAAACCACATTAGACTTCCTTCTGTTCCTGACAAAATACAAAGGGAAAAGGACATAAATTCCTTTTTATCTTACCATCTCTTGTCACTAACAACAAGAGTTGCATTCTTTGCCTGTGTGCCCTTCATCCCTCACTGCAACAACAACCAGTATAGCAGCAATAAGGTAACTCAAGATTTCACCATGAAATCTGAGAGAAAATATGTAATTTGCAGCTTTTTTAACAGGCAACACCTCTCCAAAGATTTGTCAAAGAGAAAACCCTTAATTTGTGAAAACAGAGCATCAGTAAATCAATGTTACAATGCACAGTAAGTAAATGATCTGCGGCCAATATCTTGGGTGGTACTGATTTGCTTCGGTAGACAAAAAAAGAAGTATTATTTCATTCTTTCAAGAATCAGAGAGAATCAGTTGTCATGTGGCTTCCAAGAGTTACAGCAAGTTTATCTGCTAGACTCAGATGTTGAACAGTTGAATAAATCAGCTGTCTAGATGACGCTTCATCTTTCAAGGATTTTGAATAAAAGACTTCCATCTCCCTAGCTGCTTGTTTGCTCGTGCTCCTCTCTCTTAATTTAATGCCGGTCTTTGATGACAACTGGGTTTATTGCTGCAACTGTGGAAATTGGTATCTTCAGCACTATTTCCCCTTGAAAATCTCTTCCTATGCGCAAGATTGCAGTGTGAAGAGCCTAGTTGTTATGGAAAGCAGCTCAACACCTTTTGTCGGTTTTTATTGCCCTGATATTTTCTGAGAGTTACAGGTAACTCTGACAGTATTTTAGTATTGATTTTGAGACAAGTCCTCTTTGACCTGAGAAATCTGAAAGGAAGAAAAATGCTGCACTGAAAAAGTAGAAGCTATCACCTGAATGCAGGTAACAGCCCCTCCAGAAGAAACATTTTTTAAATTTGGGAAGTTTAGCAATGCAGCAATAGTTCTGTCAATTGACCTCAAAGCTCTTCACCCCATATACAGAGATGGAACTGATTACAGAAAGAAAAATGAACTCTTTGGGTAGAGTGCTCACAGCGGAAGGGACTTTTGCTAAGGGGGAGTAAAGGAGATCTTTCCTGGTCTGTTCCTTGCACCACAGGCAATCAAAAAAGGCCAAATAAAGGTGATTACAATTGCAATTTTTATTAGCAATAATTAGCATGGCAATATGAAGTGCTGGATAACATGCTCCAACTCTGAAATTTTATGAAACGTGAACAATACAAATCTAACCCTGAAGATAGATTACCTTGACATTTGGAGAATTTGACAGGAGAAACAATTGAACATAATGCACACCAATTCAAAAGTCTGTGCAAATGACCTCTGCATAATGATTTGAGTGGATGAGCAAAGAAATGTTTGTCTCCTTCATGTGTCAGACTGTTTTTGAACTCTGCAAGGCATTTGAGCAAGATGTCTCTATCAGTTTGGTGGGGGTGGGAGTGGGGGGGGTGTGTTTCCAATACTCTATGGAAAATTTTTCAGAATTGTTGATTGATTTTTACCTAAGGTCTACTCAAGCTCCAAGGAAGAGAATCACAGAAGAAACAATATGTCTACGGCTTAGTCTGATATCAAAGCACTACCTGATCCAAGAATAGAAGCAAGGGCATAAGAAAACATTTATTTGAAAAAATGAACTGTCTTTTTTTTTTATTTATTTTTTTAATTCCAAATGTAGAAGACATTGAATAGTTTATGCCTGGAACCAATTAGGTTCCTATAAAAAACTGATAACCAAGGATAGATATGGTATTTAGTATGGCAGAATATATCAGATCATCGTGATATCACTTAACCATATAGTATCTATGTTTATATATTTGAAGAGAACTACTGGAATATTTTCAACACTCAGCAGCGGTCATGCTAACTTCAACATTATAAACTCAGATTTTCAAAGGAGTCTATAGAAAAGAAAACATTTGGAAAGGCTAGAGAGTGTCATAATTAATACTGGAAGTCTAGAAAATACTTCATAGATAGATTAAGAAACAGAGATGTCTCTGTTTTCAGTTTGTTATTAGAATAAGAGAAAGTAAAGAAAAAAAGGATTTTCACAAATTTACCTTCATTAATATGCCAAATTATAATCTCTTACCATTCACTTAATAGTATTAGAGGATTATAACCTCAAAAAAATAAGAGGCAGTAAAATTTCATCTTTCAGGACTAAATTTGCCAAAGATCGCCTAACAGAGATCCTGATAAGATTATCCTAATATTTATATGAGTAAACCCGTGAAAAATTTTTTTCAAGGAATGTTACAATTTACAAGTATATAAATAGGAAAAAAAGCAAAATTAAGTATCTTCAAGTCAGACAGTATTTCTCAATGTTATAAAAAAACAGACAAGCAAACAAACAAATATATCTGCACTGCTCTGATACTGCAGTCACACATGAGGTAGCTATTTCTCTGCTGCAGATTCTGTTACAAAACCAAATTTGACTTGTCATGTCCTGGCAAACAGCATTTCAAAAAGTAGCTTTGTCCTTATAAAGATTATTGTTCTGATATAGGCTATAAAAGCAAACAACAAGAATTACTTTGAGTTTGTTTCCAAGAGTCAGTTGTGTCTTTATCTACCTTTGATATCTACTGTAATATAAACAATCCAACTTTCTTCTATGGGTGTCTCACTGAGTTATTTCAATAGAGCAAGCCTATGAAAATTTTATGACTGTCCCTTCCAGATAGGGAATGAAAAAATCCAAAAAACCTACATATAACAGTGCTTATGAATGCTCATAGAGAGCTGTGATTTTTGTATTTGTTGTCCCTTTTCTCCACCTGTGACCTTCAAAGATAAAGACTCACTTTTATAACTCTGATAGATTTTTTTCATATATCCAAACTGGCATTTAGTAGAAGAAAATATGATGGTTACAGTTCCCGCATTAGTCTGCTTGCTATTACTGAAGAGTGAGCACTGGTTTATTGAGGACCTCTAACAGTATACAATCTGTAATTGCAGTCTAAATAAACTCCTATCATGCTTCTATTGATCTAACAGAGCACATACAGTTTGAATCCCAGACAAATCCAAAAAGAGGATTAACTAAAATTTTATTACCTATAGAAACTAGTGGTGGGGAAGCCAATGTTGATTTTTTAATTGTGTTGTGTATAGTTTACTTATACCAGAACCATTTAATGTATAATTTTTACATGTACACATATATCTCATATTGTACTGTCATATATAAGCGGTTATTTCTAAGATGCAACTGTTCTAGCTGAATAACTCATACTTTTTCAAAATTATTTTTTCTAAATATACAATAATGCTCTTTTCCAAATACAATTTTGTAGTTCCTAGCCCATTCTAATTTTCTAAAAGAAGTTCTGACTGTTATGCTCTGAAAATAATTCTCTACTTCAAAAGAAAATGCCTCATAATTGAAGATGAAACCTTGCTATTGTTTTGATTGTGAAGTCATTTTAAGACAAAATAAACACATGTAACATCTTGACATTAAAACTGACACATTTAATTTACAAACATTTTGACCCTTGACCACTCTAGAATTGCTTTAAGAACATAAGTAAAAGGAACAATACCTATGAAACCAATGAAATGTCTTCCAAGAAATGAAACATAGATTTTACTAATGACCTTTCAAATCAAAGGAAAAAGTAGTTTTTATAGTAATGAGAATGGGATCTGCAACCTGTCCTTTTATGTGGAACTGTTTATTACTGATTCTCCATGGTTCAAAAGGCTATAATGTCAGCAGCAATGCCCATAATCCTAGAAAAATTTTGTTCCTTTGTGCATGTCTTAGACACTGCTGATGCATGAAATATCTAATCTGTAGCTAACAAAGACAGATGGTTTTCCCATTCATTTCTAATGAGCCATTTTTAAAGTGTCAGCAGCATTTTTTGTTTATTTGCTTGTTTAAACTTCCTATTTTACTAAGGTTTTCCAAATTAAAAAATGTGAATGTTCTTTTAGGGAGCACTTAATTGAAGGTCAAAAGAACAAGCAAGAATGAGTCTATTATGAATCATCTGCAACAGAAGCATTATAATATTAGGATTACAAATAATAAGCTAGTGAAATCTGTCCTGAAAAATTTTTTCAGACATTCATTTTGTGCATTGCCTGTCTTATTTCTATCCATTCTAGTTTTAACTCTCACCATCTCACACATCATCACCTCCCACCACATCCCACCCAAGATTACTTCGTGGTGGCAGCATTGTTGTTATTGACCAAAACTGTAGCTACAAAAGACAAGCCACAGAGTTTCAATTTTAATATCATGGCTACATAACATGATGAGGGGGTGAATTATGTTGAATATGGTCTTTGTGTCCAGCAATTCAGCAAGTTTTGTCTATGAGGATGTTACGGCAGTGTCTGAAGTCTTGCTAAAGTCAAGAGAAACAGCACCCACAGTCCTCTCATAATCTGCCAAGCCAGTAATTTCATTGAATGCTATCATCAGAAATGCTTTCCCCTTTGTGAAACCATGCTCCTGAGCACCTTCTTTTCCATCGTGTGTGTGGAAACAGTCTCAAGGGTTATTTGCTCCATCACTTTTCCAGGGACCAGGGTAAGGCTTACTGGTCCACTGTTGCCCAGACCCTCCTTCTTGCCTTTCTCGAAAGTAGCAGTCACCTTCTCCATTCCTAGCCTTCCTTTTTCCTGAATTTTTTCATTCTGTTCTCTGACATGTTTCCATTTACTGTCTTTCTTCCAATCCTTAGGAACCTCTCTTTTTCACCAAGATCTTTTAGAGATAATCAACAGTGGCCTCACAAGAACTTGAGCCATTTCCCTCAGGACTCATGATATCTCCTATCAGAAGCCTGCAGCAGAGAGTATCCCAGTGTTTGCCATCGCTCATCCTTCCTTCCGGTGTTGCCTCATGACTCCGATTTAGCCGATTTAGATGCTTCACTGGACCGAGCTTCTAGTTCCTTCTCTGGTACCGAGTTACTGAGCCTTCTCTGTAGTGGCAGAGCTCAGACAGGACAGAAGCCCTTATCCTATTGTCAAGGTTACAAGCTTCTAGCCTTCATTTTGACTGGAGTCTCCATTTCCAAACTCTTACGCAAAGACTCTTCCTGATTCTCCTTCACTATGCCTGGGAGTTCAGGTTCCTGTATTTGTAGGGTCTTGGAGAGCAGGATATTGTTCTCATCCCAGCTTCACAGACTGCTGACTGCCTCCTGAAGGTCCTTCACTTGGCAGCACAGATCCTCCTCCAGCATACAAGTGCTTCCTCCAGGCAAGGACACTATCGTCTGATCCCAGCCTCAGCAAGAAGTTCCAGACATTTCTGCAGCTCCAGGCCTATAGAACTACATCTTCCCTGAGGAGCTCAGTCTGATTTGAGGTCTCTAATGGGCTGATCTAGTTACTCCTGTGGATGGTCAGAGATAGCTCCCTGCAGCACCTCACTACCTAAGTACTCAGTGTCCTCAGTGGAATTTCTGGCCCCTTCTACTCTTTTGGCTGTGCTCTAGGCTTGGCAGTGTCTAGCTTTTGCTGAAAGGACGCTTGGCTGTCCTTAATGTGGAGTCAGATGGAAACGAAAAGCTTGAAGTCCCCATAAATCAAGAAAAGTTGGCAACAAAGCTTGTGGGACACTGCTACAGCTTGTTAGCAGTCACAGCCTTCTGTAGCTATCCCTTCTGGGGAGCACCAGGCACCCAAAGGTTCACAGCAGTCCTCTGATGACCCCAGGAGTTCCCAGGAAACTTAACATATCCTAAGCCAGAGCCCATAAACTGCTGTGCAAACTGCTTTGTCTGTTAGCTCTGCTCATGTGTTAGTACATTATCTGCAATGAAAGTGTTTAACTGCCCTACAGCAATGATGAATTTGGATAACTTGTATTACATTCCATACACTCTCAAAGCTATGCCTGAGGTACCTTATTATTTTAGAAACTGATTTACACACCCTCCATTGAACCTGTGAGTTCATCAAATGATCACTTTATGTGTCTTTGGGTGTTTGTAAACAAAATACATTATTAAAAAAATTAATTTATATCACTTAATGATTAAATATAGCAGGTAGAACAATGCTACTGTTCAGGAAGAAAAAGTTGATGAGCTAATTTTGGAGTGGGGGAGGTATTTTCCCGGTACTTACTGTGTTTTGTTTCAAATTTTAATGTTTTACAGGGATTTTAAATAAAAATGCTCTTGTGCTTTGAGAAGATTGTTGAATTATGGCTAAAATATGCCCTAAGGAGTGCAGAATGTCAGTGACTTTTTGTTAGATGCTGCTGAGGTGGCACAGCAACATTTTCTTGTTTGCTAAAGGCAATAGAAACCCTAAAGCTCATTTCACTGCAGTATAACAAGAAACACAGTACACATTTCCAGTTGTTAGCAGTATTACCAGAGAGGAACTATAAAACACTTGCTAGCTTTGGAGGAAGAACTTGTTTGTGCTTTCACACATTTCTTTAGCTAATTCATTAGTAAATCTCCTGACCGTCCATATAAATATTTTAAAGATGGTTTTGAGTAGGAAATACATACATAACTTGGTACTAGGATGAAGAAATACCCTGCAATTCTGAATGAAAAATAAGTCAGAAGGGCAACAGACAAATGTTTTGGGAAATGTCTCTATAGCAAGAGAGGAAGAGTTGGCTAAAGAACCCTGAAAAAATGCCAGATAAGAGTTGCTGCTTGCAATAAAATGTTTCAGCATTTGGCATCTGGGATCATTAAATCCAAGGTGATTCCCCTCTATGGGAAAAGCTGCTTCTTGATTCTGGGGAAAAAAAAAAAATAAGGAAGAGTATAACAGTAGTTAAAAGGAATATGAGTAAAACCACATTTTTAGGCACATTGAACACAGCATTAAAATTAAAAGCATATCATGACTTCCTTTAGAATTCCATGATAGTTTAAAACTCACTCATTTAGAGATGAGCATATCTTTAAATAGGCATGCTTTTACTTATAAATCTTTCAGATATTTACACATCCCAAACTTAGGAATCACCTGCTTGTACAATTTGGCACAGAGCAACTCTTGCATATTTCTGAGAAAATGCAGAGGCTGATTTTGACTTTGCTTTTCCAAATAAATCCTTTCCAGAAGGGGAAAAAAGAAGGGAAACAGTATGCTGATTTTCTGTAACAGTACTGCAATTAAAGTATGCGTGACACTGAATATATCCTAATGACTTAAGACCGGTCTTTTTTCTAAGAGCTTAGCACAGGTAGATGACAGTTACACTAATGAAAAACTGTTTCATTATTCTGAAAAGACTTGGCTTCAAATGCTAAGGAGTAAAGAGGGAAGAAATAGGGTAAGATATTGTACTTGGAATTGTACTGAGAAAGTAATAACAAGGAGGCAGGATAAGTCTACCTCTGGTTGACAGTATGGTTATCCAAATTGTCAGCTGGCATAAATCATTATCTAAGTAAAGACAAAGAAAGATGATCATGGCATGGTTACTAATTGAAGAAGCATTGCTAAGGAAGACTAGCACAGTTTCAGGTAAGTTCTGAAATCACTCAAAATACCCTCCTCTATAAACACAAATTATTCTTTCAGCTGGGGTAGGTAGGAAAACCATGGCCGCAGGACAGGATAAAGTACAAAAGAGTTTAAATGGAGAGCATTTAAATACAGACAACATTTTTGCACATTAGCAATAATTTCTCAGAAGTGCTTAAGGAACTTGAGCCTCAAATTTTAAGTTTACATTGGCAGTTACCAACTTTAGTCCTTGCAGAACTTAGTGGGAAGGAGAGGTCTCAGCATTTTATAACACAGCCCAGTTTATAATATCCATACCTGTGAAGGGGTAAATGGAGACCTGTGATATAGTTGCACAAACGGGATGTAAGAAAACATGCCAGAAGGAAAATATCAAGGATAAGAATGAGCGGACAGGAAAAATGTGTCTCCTAATCAAAACAAACAAACAAACAAACCCCAAATAAAACAACAAGAAGTCCTGATTGCAAAACTAAGATATCAAGAGTAGATAAGATAGCATGAAGAACTGTACTTCAGTTTACACTGAGATTATAACAAGGTGTTTTAGTGGATGGATTCAAATGCTGACAAAGAATAACTTTTCTGTACTCAACTGAAGCAAACACTGAACTTGTCATAAAACATGAAAAATAAATGACATAAGAAAATATACTTAGGTAGGTCTAATTTCCTGTTTAGTATGGAGAAGTCTATTTGTGTGTCATAAATAGAAAAGCAACAGCAAGGTACCATTTTTATTCTTTATAAAAAACTCAACAAGAAGTATGGACAAAATGTATCTGTAGGTTTCAATGTGAATATACAGAAAGAACTGAGTACTTTGGAAAGACACTTGATAAATTCTTCAAGTTCTAATGTCATAATGGTTGCAGACAAGTTCCAAACTACTCTACATCATTAGAAACTCCAGTTAATCCATAAAACTATACCCATTATTTGGCAAGAAGTGTTGAATAGATTTTCACTCAAAAGTTGGTAACAGCAAAGGACACACAGGGGCTTTAATTAGGGTTGGATGTTACTAGGGCTAAACCTCAGAATTATCAGTACAATAGAGAAGAAATAAGGAATTCAGCTGATACTAGATGAATCTGTCTATAAATGTTCAGAGCCATAATTTGAGATTTCATGTTATCATGAGAATTAGTCACATGGTACTGGAAATATATGCATGAAATATATGCGTGAAATTTTTCTAAATTAATTTATTTTTCATGTGTCAAACTGAAAACTAAGTGGAAGAAAAAGATATTTCTCATTTTATCAGCTGAACATAAATTAAGTCGAATGAAAGAAGATTTTTATTAAAAGCTGTTCACATCCAACAATTCAATCTTGACTACTGGTTCAGTATCTTTCTTACCTGATATTCTACAATAAAAATATGCATCTGAGAAGGCTTAATTTTCTTTTTTCCTGTTGGAGTGTGATTTATTTTTCTATGATGGAATCCATAAAGAATTCAGTTCTGACAAACTTGTTGATATTTCAGTTTTGCCAGATAGTTTTAATTTCAAGATTCAACAATTTATATCCCCAGATAAAGAAAATTAACTCAAAAGTGAAGTTTTTAATTAATAATTATGGTTTGTATTATTATTGTCTTATCACAGATTTGAATTTTGTAGGAAAATATTTTGTTTTGTATTATATTCACTGTTTTCCTATAAAAATATATTTTTAAACTGTTGCATAATAAATTACTTAGTTTTTAAGTAACTGATGTTTTCAGCTAGACTTGCAAATATTTAAGAGAGGGTAAATTAATGAGGATTATCAAAGCATAAAAGAAAGCTAAATTTATCTATCCTTTACATTAATTTAAGTTGGAAGTGAAATCAAGTACCAGTCGCGGTATGGCCAACTTCAAAGAAATTCAGAAAATTCTGAGTACTGCTGCCAGCAGCTCAACTTACAGCAGGAAAAAGAAACAGTGCCAAAACATGGCCACAGGCGAGAAAACTTCATTGCCTTGACTAGACATTGCCAGACTAATGCCTGTCCAAAACAATTCCTGGGCACAGCTCAAGAATACCAATGATTTTTTATGTTAGGAAACTATAACCCAGTTGTCCAGTTTTAAAAACATTTAAGTTTAAAGACATGGCTGGATGTCCTCAGGTTCACGTACCGATTACTGCCGCTTCTTAGCTACCATAAGACAATCGCTTTGTCTTGTTGATGTAGATTTTAAGAGAAAAGTATTAGCAAAGGTAATAAAAACCAACACATTTTTAAAATTAAGAGTAATTAGCATTAGGTCTTTTAGCATCTGTGAGTACAAAAAAGGACAGCGCTAATGATTGAAATGAAATTGCTTTATAATATAAAAATAAAACATTGAGCTACACTAATTTTCCTTCGTGTTGCCAGGTCTCAGAGCCACTTTCAACTCGAGGTGTCTCTGAAGACGTTGTTTTGTTTGGTATATCCTGCCCCTTGTATGGGATGATTCAATGGCATGTCTAATTTTCCTGTTCTGTTATATCAACTAGGACAAATAGCTCAGAGAAAAAATATGTCTGGCGCTTATACTTCAAAGCAATTTTCTTGTAAACATTTTCTGTAACAGTTCAGAATTTGCCAAATCCAGAAAAAGTACTTCTTGAACATTTTTATTCTCAATAAGAAAAATAGGAAGTCCTTGGATTTGTGCATAAGTAGCTGAGCCAGCTATGAATAAAATCAGAAGAATCCCTATTACCTTCTGCAATATATATAATGCTTCTAGAGGCTGGAAAAATTGGGAAAATGTAAGGACAGGTGAGGATTCATGGCTGCAAAATATCTGTTCACCTAGAATTGTCCTTGAGGGTGGTAGACTGCAAAGAACTACAAGCATCAGAAAAATCAGAACCACAAAAATTAAAATATTTAACAAATTGTTTTGTGTTTAAACAGACTTTGAAAAGTGGGAAAAAAGGCAATTAAAAAGATTTAAAAAGGTTTTCTCAACATTGCTACACTTTCTGCTATTAGAATAAAAATATTTTACCAAACTAGGATGTTTAATACCACATAAAAATACAGCTCTAGGACATCACAAAGCATTTTGGTTAAGTTCTGAACATAAATTAATTTTTAAAAAATATCATATTATATATATTATGTTATTTAGCTTAGTCATGTTTGGCCATTTGAGGAATCATTTCTCCATCGTTAACCATGGTTAGCTTCCTTTCTGATTATTGTCTATATTACCAGGAATATAATCACTGTACAACAATTAGACCATGTACCATGTACAGTTATTACGCTGAGCTCTATATGCAGCCACATCAGTGTCTATTAAGAATTTACAGGACTCTTCTAGTATTGACATCATAATTTAGACAAACCCTGGCTTCATGGAGCAGAGGCTGATTACTAGATTGTTTATGGAATCCTAATCCTCACGCTACTGAACTAAAATAATTTTTAAACCATAAATGCATGCATGAAATAAAGATTGGGGCTTAAGTTAAAAATAATATGGTTAGTGTCAAATCCTCGTGCGTCCAGGGGATATAAATTTTACTTAAATTACTATTTTGTTGGTATTTTAAGCCACAAGGTGGCAGCAATGATATGAGCTCCTCATCCAACTGCCCACTTCCACTACTTTTACTGTTTAAATCACCTCTAGTGCTTATAGGGCAAATACGACAGAAAGAGAAATTCTATTTTCTTTGACAAAGTACAGTTCCAAACTAGGTTACTTGCTAAACGTTTTTAAATCATGCTTTTTTATTTTCCTTTTTTTTTTTTTTTTTTTTTTTACATATATCATTTATTATATGTACTGGCTTCACATGAAAGTTCAGTGAAGCACAATATCCATGACACAAGTCGTTTGCCCATTTGTGTAATAACATTTCCTTCCCAAGCTGCAAAACAAAATAATGGCTGGATGTATAATCCTGGCCTTCCTAGAGCATGACCATACGGTGAGAAGGTGCAACGCTTACCGATAGCTGTTGAAAAGGTCCATGCAGGTGCCATTGTTTCTACAAGGCTCTGAATTACATTCGTTTGATTCCTTTTCACAGAATTTTCCTTCCCATCCAGGCAAGCAGTCACACTGGTATCTCTGCAATACATTAAGTAAAAGAAAAAATCTGTTACCCTTCGTATTTTAATGAAATTACCAAAGTATTATTGCTAATAGTTGGAAGACATGAACAGACAGCAAAACCGCTTTAGGAGTTTTTTAAAACCTGAGTGCATAAATAAGTTGCCACAGTATGATGGTGAAATGTGTAATGTACCAGCATTGTGGCTTCTGCAGGTGTTTAGAAACTGCAAAAAACATGGTTGCATTTTAGATGTTTTGTTATTGAAATTTGGAAACAGACAGAAACAATTACATTTCAAAGATATATGGGCTATGATCTTCATATAAACAGCAAAGAAATTATTTAATTTCCTAATACACTTTAAAAATATAATAAATTAAGAGTCAGAACTCTGTAGGGAATCCAGACTGAGTAGTTGACCCAGACCTTTCTGTAATGATACTTTTACCCTCTCCTGACAAATTAAAAGCTTGAAATATTTTATTGGAGCAAAGATAACAAAAATGAAAGGAAGTTAACAATTTAAAGTCACTCTCAGTATGATTTTCCTGGAGTGTGGAACAGCTCCACTGATACCAGTACTTCATATGAAATTATTTACATGTGTATTCTACTATATCTGCTCAAATCAACTTTTGCACCAACCAACTCGTACATAGTGTATTTGTGATTTGTATTTTCCCAGCTGCTTTCTGTTTGTTTTGGGCTCACGCTGATGAATGTCATTGCTATACTTGCTTGGGACACACCCATGATTTCTGTGACATGGATATTCTAAATCCGCTGAGATAAATTTTGAAAGTCAGGAAATAAAATTGAAGAGTATCTTTCTAATTTAAGATAGGTCATGGAACATGGGCAGATGAAATCAAGTTGGGTGAGAATGTTGGTCTGCTGAAGGGTAGGAAGGCTCTTCAGAGGGATCTGGACAGGTTGGATTGATGGGCCAAGACCATCAATCTATGCGGTTCAACAAGGCCAGGCGTTTGTTCCTGCCCTTGGGTCTCAACAACCCCAGGCAGTGCCACAGGCCGGGGTAAGAGTGATTGGAAAGCTGCTTGATGGAAAAGGACTTGGGGGTGTTGGTTGACAGCAGCTGAACATGACCAGCGTGTGCCCAGGTGGCCAAGAAGGCCAATGGCATCCTGGCCTGTATCAGGAATAGTGTAGCCAGCTGGACCAGGCAGTGATTGTCCCCCCGTACTCAGCACTGGTGAGGCCGCACCTTGAGCATTGTGTCCAGTTCTGGGCCTCTCACTACATGAAGGAGATTGAGGTGCTAGACTGAATCCAGAGAAGGGCAACAGAGCTGGTGAAGGGTCTGGAAAATGAGTCCTAGAGGGAGTGGATGAAAGAGCAGGGGTTGTTTGGTCTGCAGGAAAGGAGGCTCAGGGGAGACCTTACGCATCTCTACAACTACCTGGAAGGAGGTTGTAGCAAGATAGGGGTCGATCTCTTCTCCCAGGTAAGAAGTGACAAAACAAGAAGAAATTACCTGAAGTTGCACCAGGGGAGGTTTAGGTTGGATGTTAGGAAAAATTTCTTCACTGAAAGAATAGTCAAGCTTTGGAACAGGGTGCTTAGGGAAGTGGTTGAGTCACCGTCCTTGTAAGTGTTCAAAAAACACATGGATGTGGTTCTTGGGTGAATGGTTTGGTGGTGAACATGGTGGTGCTACATTAACAGTTGGGCTTGATGATCTTAGAGTCCTTTCCAATATCAATAATTTTATTATTCTATAGGAGACAGATTTTGTTAAAATATTTTGTTCTTTTAAAATGTAATACAGAAAGAAGAACTTGGAAAGAGAAAATAATTTGCTGTGAATTGGGCCAAAAAAAGAAAAAAGAAAATACATTTGAGACAAATTACATTGCTAGCCCACATGTTAGTGCTTCCTATTACATATTGACCCTGAGATTAGCTCAGTTGTTTACAGCATGATGCTAATAACACCAAGGTTCAATTCCCATATAGGCTATTCCCTTTGGAGTTGGATGTGATGATTCTTGTATCTCCCTTTCAACTCAGAATATTCTGTTATCTGTGATAATAGCCACATCCAAATATCTCAGTTCTCTGCATATTTATCAATGTCAAATGGGAAAAAATAGAAACTAGTAATTCATACCAATGAGTAACAATCAGACACCTCTTAAAAACTGTTCTATTGTCAGGTTAGGTTTTCACACATACTAGGAATGTGAGATAAGAAATTGTTTCCAAAAAACTCTTCAAGAAATGGATTACAAAATGAGAAGTGAAAGGAGGCTTAAGTTTTGTTTAGAACAGAGCACTATTATTCTAGTCTCACTAAAATTATCTGTCAATCAAATGCTGAAATTCTATTCTTTGCATATTTCTCATTACATGAGGATTGTCACATCAAGCACAAAACATTGCTCACATTTATGTATATCATGCATATGTGCAGAATAAACTACAAATTCTTACACATTATTTCATCTCTGCGTAGTTTTACAGTAACTGAAAGTGCAATGTTGCAATAAACTATATGTAAGTGTACGCAGATAAAAAGGGTTTTGATAGATACAAGTCTTTACAGAGAAGGACCTGGGAGTCCTGGTGGACACCAAGTTGGACAAGAGTCAGCAATACGTCCTTGTGGACAAGAAGGCCAACATCATGCTGCATTAGCAGGAGTGCTGCCAGCAGGTTGAGGGAGGTGATCCTTCCCCTCTGCTCAGCCCTGGGGAGGCCACACCTTAAGTGCTGTGTCAGTTGTGGGCTGCCCGGTACAAGAGAGAGATGGAGCTATTGGAAGGAGTCCAGCCAGTAACGTTATTAAGAGATTGACACATCTCTCAGATGAGGAAAGGCGCTGAGAGCTGGGATTGTCGGTCAGGGCATAGCATACACCAACAACATAAAATGACAAGAAGCTGCATAGTAGAAAGCATGCAGTGGATCAAGCAAGAGGCTGAAGGAATAGAATTTGGTACCTATTTATGTGTCGTTCCCCTTTATTTACGGTAACTATGTATTACTATCCATTGGAGACAAGTTAAAATATGTGGTACCTCTAAGTTCCTGCAGACTTTCTTTTCCTTGTCCTCTAAAGAACACAATAAATGCATAAATAACTCTGTAGTTATTCCATGTACATAGCTTTCCCTAGTACAATCTATAGCACAGTATGTTTAAGAAGAGTGAATTTTACCAGCTATAACAGGGTAAAAAATTCTGATCCCGTGCACACACACCCAGAACCACATATGCACATGAGCATGTCTTTATCCAATTAATTGTGTGCGTGGTAAGGAAGTGCCATTTAAGAGCATTTGCATATTTTCCCTTCTCCAACACTGTAAATGAAGAATTAATCATTTCCTTAAGCCCTAGTCAACGTTACTTCACTAGGAAATGGCATCTGAACATCTGGTAAACAGAAACTGCAATGAAAAATGTTCATCACACACAACAGAAATATGAATTATGAACAAGGCAAATCTTCAGCTGTTCCTTGGGGTGCAACTCTTTTTCCATTAAGGCCAAACAGGATGAACATATTGTAAGACTACTTATCATTGGCTCATAATGGGAGATGCACTCCAGCCTCTGTAGAAAATTTCATCACAAAACCCTTGTCTGTTGGAATCGGGGCTTTTTTTGCTACAGAAGACCTTCAAGCCACTTCATTTTGTTAGTGCTAACAGCAGTTCATTTAACCTTGTGAAATAAATGTGAACATAAAAATGTAAGCATCTGTGAAATCATATTTGCAATTGCTCTAAACCATATTGAGATCCTAACATTATTTATGCAGCCTTTTTTTGCTAATTTAAGGGTCTTTTCTGAGTTGCTACTTTGAGGTTTTTCTTTTAAGTTATTGATTTAACCATTTGCGCAATCATACATATTCACTGACAAAATTAGATTCCCGTTTGTCATTATGGCATTGTTTTCATTGTGCAAGTCTGTTTGCATTTATATCTTAAATAAGCAAGCTTGTTTAAAAACAAAACAAAACAAAGCCGAAAAAAACAAAACCAGGATACCTGTTCCTCTTCATTTAGTTTAACACTTACTTTCGTTTTTTCTATAGAAGTCCGAGCTAAAACAAGACCTATGCAGAGTGAAGTCCCAGAAAATACACTACTTTTCTATCTTCTGATAATGAATTATTTACCTGTTCTTCACGGGTTGTAGGAAGAGTGAATGTATTAACACTGGTGCTCCACAAATTAAGGAAATTTGACTCCTGATGTGAAGATAACCTGCAATTAGCTCTGTAGTTGCTACTAGAAGACATACATGGCTTGCTCTAATATTAGTTAATAACTCTGTAATAATCAGATTGCCTAACCCACAGCAAAGAAACACCTTTGGGGCTGAGTACCATGAGGTTTGCTATATGGTTTTTAATACTGATGTTAATTGGAAGAACGATTATAAGAAGTGACGTAAAAGAATACGGTGAAAAAAGTGTGAAATATGGATCCAGAAATATTGGAAATATTGAAAAATTATAATTAAAAATCTAATTTCTAAACAGTACTACAATTGATTTGTTCTGATGAGACTACTATTTAAAAATCACCAAAATTTGTTCCTGAATCTTATTATTAGAATCACTAACTGACGTATTCTTATGTATTACTTTAAAAAAAATAAGGCTTTTTTCTATTTTACTCTTGCTATGAAAGTTAGAAAGCCTATGTGTTTTTTTGTGCTAAGCACTCAAAAATTTGAAATACTAGGGTAAATAACTTAATACTAAGTACTAGATAGCTACAAAAATTGAGGTAGCATTAGGTAGTGTTAGGCATTTTTAAACACTTCTCAGTTCTCTAACTGAGAATATTCAATTCTCTAATTGTCTAATATTTTTATTTATATATATTTTCCTATACAGTTATATCTTATAAATGCTCACTAGTATATTTATTTGTTCTTCCAAACCTACTTACATTCTTTTGTATTCTAAGTTATTATAAATTATATATCATCTGATATAAGGGATAAACCAGATTTTCTTTAGTTCAAATTTTAAGCAAGGCTTACAGGAGAAACAAAGAACATTTTTAATTTGCTTCTCTCTCACACATTTTAAATAATGAATAAGTTAAATTAACAAGAAAGCATGTTTAAAACAGCTGGTACAAGCAAAGTTTGGTAAGTTGTAATGAGTTTTGCCTTACATTGTAATAATTCCGTGTATATTAAAAGCATTTAATAAGTATATGCAAAAAAGTAAGATTTTAATCATATTTTAATAGCACACCAGTAGTAAAGAAAAGCTTACATTTTCATTCAGTGCAAGTTCTGGCTTAAAATATTGCTGGTATCTAGACATGCTGTGTATTTATAACTCTAAAACTGTACTGTAATTTGTAACCACAAAGAAAATTATCTTAAATGGAAATACTTGTTATTTGCACTGCAGGTCTCTACACACAACTGTTTCATGGAATTGTGTTTTGCTAAAAAATCATAATTATTGCTGCATTTGATATTGATAATTTTAAAGTGACACTTTTTGTAAAAGTATATTTTGGTGAAAGCTTAGTTCTCTAAAAACTGAATCACGACTAATGCTGGTAACAGGCTTCTCTTAAAATTAAGTTAGATTCCATGTTACATTTAACATGCAAATAAATTCTGGCCTATGCCTTTAAAATTGAATTAATTTCCGTCACTGCTCAGACATGATGGTTCTCACAGTCCAATGTAAATCTTGTTGGGGTTAATTTTCCATGTGGAGAGTCATCCTTAACATGCTGAGGCATGCAAACATGCAACATGGCTTTTACTAGTACTGACACAGATATTCCATTTTAGCATGGACAATGTTAAATATTATGCATGCATTATGTTTGCAGAAAAAAGGAAAAATAATAACAAATCCGAACCTCTTTGAATTTATATTTTTTAGTAAATTCAAAATGTTATTTTATAAAATGCTACAAGAAATATGAGCACTAGAAGACCATAGGAGGTATTTAAGAACAATCATTAATATAAACAAATGCTAAAGTGTTTTAAAAGCTGTTGATGTGAATAAGGAAGGATTTTTCTTAGGAAAGATGAAAGACTTGAGGGAAAAAATAAGATTTGATACTGGCCCAATCCAGGAATAATTTTATGACAATGAACCAGAGTCAGTTCGAGACCTCTTACATAATAAATAATTTGTGATATATCTTTTTTTGTCTCTACTTCCTAACCTCTGCCATTTATTCTGTTCATACCTTTCTTTTGTTCCTCTCCTTGAGAGCTTACTAGGAAATGTGCCAATCAAATCATCTTCAACATGACAGGTGCTGAACAGTACAGGAAAACTAATGAAAAACAACAGCCTTAAGCTGTCTGTGCAAAATAAACCCAGTAAC
Source organism: Callaeas wilsoni (assembly GCA_013398955.1). Taxonomy (NCBI): domain Eukaryota; kingdom Metazoa; phylum Chordata; class Aves; order Passeriformes; family Callaeidae; genus Callaeas; species Callaeas wilsoni. The sequence goes on from VWPU01011402.1 coordinate 113,713, forward strand.
TAATCCAGCTAGTGACAGATATTTGAGTATCAGCCTTTGATCGGTGTATCTGGTTTGATGTTTAGCTCAATTGTTCAATGACTAGTGAAAGGTCATGAACACATTCCTGTTAAACTGAAGTACTGACAGGAACTTGACCCCCTCCCTCGCCTCCACAAAAGCTTGTCCAAAGCTTTCTGTTTGCCCCTAGATCTCAGGTAACAGGAGAGCTGTGGGAATTAACTGTGATATTCCAAAGGAATAGTCTAGGTACTGATAGACAGAAATAACAGCTTGTTTTTGAATTACAAACCTGGTGTTGCAGCTGGTAATTTTTTAAATAAAGTAAGAAAAGGTGGAAGAGCAACTACTGGTTTCCATAAAACAAAACTGTCTCTTGCCTTAATATAACAGCTCATTCAAATTTAGATCTTAAGCATGCAACCATTATCACATCAGTACACTTCAATCACCACAAAGTGCCATTTTTGCCAACCTCTGGCTCAAAAGTAGGGGAAAGTTAAAGAAACAGACTGTTCCAAAAATACTTCAAACTACATATCCTTAGAAGCATCCACACATTCAAAATATTATTTGATGTCAAGCCTCCTCTTTTGAACTTTCACTCATCCCTACTTTAAATTTATAGAACATTTCATTATAATAAAGCACATTACAGGAAAGTCATTTGGAAGAATGAGAACATGGATCCCCACTCCCCTGAATTTGCAACTCTTGTGGCTTGACTGTGCTGGTTTTCAGAGATAAGCCATCATTCTTTCCTTTTTTAATTAGAACAATATGCACAGAAGTTTAAAATTTAGTGGAAACTTCCCCATGTATGTAGCTCATACAGCTAGAAAGTTGCTAATGCCCAGGTAATGTGCATGTCTTTGTGAGAAAGTTCAGCATCTTTTCCATCAAGAGTTTTGTCATTCTGAACCCAGTGTCACAGCTCCTGGAACCAGACAGGTTGGGTTCCCCAAAACAGGAATTCCAGTATCCCCAGATTCCGAGTCACTAAACACAACATAATTTTCTAGAATTTACCCCAAGATCAAAGAAAAAAACGCAGTGTTTCAGATGTTTGTGTTTCGTACGTGTCCTCTGTATTGGAAACTAAATGTCAGCGCTCTTTTCACCTTTTCTTCACTCACAGCCTTCCATTACCAACTAAGAGTATTCAACTGCTTGATAATGCACAATTGAAGTTGGTTCATACACTAAAACCTTGGATGTCTGTTTATCAGGGTCACCTAGTGATAACCGCATCCACAAATGAAAAATTCATAGCAGCTTCTGATTGCAAGAGAATTTCTGTAATACTTATGGTCTCAGAATGGCTTGTCATAAGAATCAATACTTTCTGGGAAAAGCACGGATTGTGTCCAACATTCTAATTCACTTGTTGCATAACGCAATTTAGAAATAAGTCACCAGAAGTCAAGTACAAGCATTGCTTCGAAATACAGATTATTTAATTGAAAAATCAATGAGAGTTTACTTTTGAGGTTTTTATTCTAAAAACTCTACATCACTTAAAAAATTAATAAAGAGGTTTTAGAACAAGAAATTCAAGAAATACATTTTAATTTGCCAAGGATTGCCACAATTTTACAGATGTGGTTTAGTAGGAGGAGGAGAGAGAGAAAAGGGAACTATAAAAATGGAGACAGACTAGCTAAACTGAGGCATAAGACCTACCTTCTCCATTTTTATAGAATTATTCCAGTCTCAGGTTTTTTCTCTTTGATTTTGAATGTCTTTGTCTTACTTTGTCTTGAGAATCAGAACATGATTTAAAGAGCAGCAGCTCCAGATTTTAGTAATGTGTTTCTCCTTTTCCTGAAAAATGCAGGTTAATTATAGATTTTTCAGCATTCTAAACGACTGTTAAGAAGGGACTTCCATTATGAAACATTTGTACAGATAAGAGAAAAGGGAATAGTATTCTTACAATAAAATCCTAACTTAATACTTCACATTCAAATATCAAGAACTGTCTTCCCCTCTTTCTCTATTTTACTAACACATAGTTAAAATAATTTTAGAATTATTTAGGATGAGACAATAAAGTATCAATCATTTGTGCTGTAAGTTGACTATACTGTGAGCTTAGGGAAGTAATACTTTAAGAAATTATGACTTTGGATTTTACGATTCTATCTGTATTTGGTATGGTAGAGGTTAAACACTCTTTACCCATTAGCTCATATTTCATATGAGGGAAAGAAAAGGCTTTTCTCTCTGATAGTAGGAAATTTAAGGACTTTCATTCTAATCTTGTAAGGCTGTAAAAATATTTAATCTTAGCTATAACTTTTTCTGTCTCATTTCCACTCCCTGGGAGAGCTTGATCTTATTAAGGGCAATCTTTTGCAATTTGCATTTTGCTGGCCTTCCTGGAGTTTGCCTCTTATTACTTTAATGAAGTTCTATTTCTGGATATTGAAGGTGCTTGCCTACAGGACTTCGGGAGGCTCACACCTTTTAATGGTATTGCAAACACTGTACCCACTAGCTCTATATATTAAATCTATTACAATTTATGATGCTGGTGCATAGTTAGAGCTTTTCTTCATGCTTTGGATTTCAGCAGCATATCGATGGGATCAGCAATTCATCAATAAGCCACACAAAAAGATTATTTGTGAGTGAAATTTTTATATGAATGTGATATATTATTTTTCTTTTCCTATTGGTGTGATTGCAATTGTGTCATTATTAGGCCACTGACCCTCTCTTTCTTATTCTCTCTTCTCTCTCTTCTCCCTGCTCTCCTCCCTCTGATCTCTTCTCTCTTC